>JAWQUT010000533.1:99873-119886 GCA_033807755.1 Ellobium chinense | reverse complement strand
CACACACACACACACACACACACACACACACACACACACACACACACACACACACACACACACACATATATATACATACACACATACACACTCACAAACAGATACAGAGACACACAGATACATATACATACACAAACACACATGCAGACATACACATGCATATATGCATATGCATATACACACATACCTACACATATTAACGCGTATACATTGATACAAACACACACACAGACACACAGATACAGACGCACACACTCACACACATACACACACACAGACACACACATACACATACACATACACACACACACACATACACACACACACACACACACACACACACACACACATGAAGAGTGCGAGGAAGGAAGGAAGGAAGGAAGGAAGGAAGGAAAGAAGGAAGGACATTTTGAAAGAGACAAAGAAAAATAGAAAGAAAGAAAGAAAGAAAAAAAGAAAGAAAAAAAGAAAAAAAAAAGGCAGCTCACTACCTTAAACTTCCTCCAAAACCCAGCATCCTTGATCCCTTTAGATATCCTCAATATCACATCCTACGTCCTCACAACTCCACATCAAAGACTGGTCCATTCAACTTTGAGATCGTAAGATCGCACTGCATTATGATTTCTTATGCAGCTCATGCTAAGTCCCCTCTCCACACTCCCTCCCCGCGCCCCTCAAAAAACAAAAACAAAACAAAACCAAAAAACCAACATACATACGTAAAAACACACACATATACACACATCCACATCGTTTAAACACGTACACATTCCAACTATGTCTTCTCTCTCTCTCTCTTCCTTTCTCTCTGTCTCTGTCTCTCTATAACTGAAAAGGAGGCCTCTGCCATCTGCATGATAGATATATTACAAGCTTTACATGGAGAGGCATTAGCTGGGCTTTAATATAAGCCAGAAAGTCTTAACACCGGCGCACTGCATCTAGAGTAAAAAGATCAAAACCCACAGGCAGGGCTTACATATTGTGTTGAAGATTAAATATTTTAATTTCCAAGGAGATGTCTGGAGATAACAGGCATTGTCTGAGACGTTATTTTATTCAACCTTGACATATTTGACTTCTCAGCTTGCCACTGAGAAGTCAAGACAATATCACAGTTTGTGATGATATAGCGTGATAACTTTGAAGTGTCTTTATCTACCCCCTACCACTACTTTAAGCACACCTCCCATATTCTAAAAATGAAACTCATAAATGGAAGTGATAGTAATAATATTAATAACAGTGGGCAAGTAGTCATTTCCTCGTGTGTATTACTGATGATTAAAGTAGTGATGTAGGCATTTTTTCCCTCAATTTTGTACTGGAAAAAAAATGGCTTAAAAAATATAGCTTTCCTAATAGGGTAAACCGTTGCAGTGGAAGTCTAGAATTCGAATTTGAAGCTACCATAATTTTGAGTTTCAGTGAATTTGGTCGAAAAACTAGGATTGAGATAGTATTAGTAGTAGTAGTAGCAGTAATAGTAGTAGTAGTAGTACTAGTATTTGTAGTAGTGGTAGCAGCAGCAGCAGCAGCAGCAGCAGCAGCAGCAGTAATAGTAGTAGTAGTAGTAGTAGTAGTAGTAGTAGTAGTAGTAGTAGTAGTAGTAAGCAGCAGCAGTAGTAGTAGTAGTAGTAATAGTAGCTGCACATTCAGTGTACCATTCTTTGAATAACATTGCTATGTCTATACACTAATATGGCTTACACAAACAATAGACTACAAAGTGTGGAACAACATTTGACCACAAAATCTGATCAAGGGAAGCAACTTTTTTTCCCCAACCCATTCAAAACAGCAACTGGGGTTGCACGAACTTTTATGAAGAGTTTTTTGTTTGTTTGCTAAATATAATCCCTCTGTAAATATAAAATCCAAAGGCGCCAATCAACTCACCATCGAAGAAGAATATAACATATTATTGTCACGTTCATTTCCACATTGGCCTAAGTCATTTTTTTTTAATGATTTGAGTTCTTTTTATTCTTATGATCTTCCATTTATTTTCTTCTCGAATTCTAACAAATGTAGCGTTTTGACTCGTTATAACATCCCAATTTTACAAGCTAAACCACAGTCATCTACCTTATTGTTTTGCTTTGAGCAACAGGTTGAGAGCGCTAATTTTCTCAGAATCTGAAAAAAAAAATGACTTAGCCACCTATGAAATGAGTGCAACGATATCAGCGTTCAAAACACCAATGTCTTGTATTAACATATCCCCACAGCTCCCTTATCCTAATAATAAGCTTATTTTTGTGTACAAAAGATTTGAAGGTATAAACAGTATAACGTATACTGTAGCGTTATTGTCCAATGACCTAATGAAGTGTAATTACACTGACAGAGATGTAGTTTCCCTTCAACTTTTAAAAGTGCTATATAGGACATCCAATATCTAATTTTTGCACAGCTGCTACTACTACTACTACTACTACTACTACTACTACTACTGTAAATGGTACATGGCAATAGGTAATGAAAGAGAATGTTAGTGATCAGCTCTTGTATAATATGGCAGCAGCACTGTATACTACCTTTGGAGTTGAGAAAGTTCTAGAGTGACCTGGCCTGCTGGAGTAATAATAGTGTGAAGTCGCATGAGCGGGCATTAGCCTGGACATGAGACTTATAAAGAGCATTATTCATCATTAAATCATTATTAAAATCACTATAAATCATTATAAATAATTAAACTCATTATATAAAATCACTCATATTATCATTAGCTACTCTTCTGTTTGATATAATACCTAAAACCATCTCTCTCAACACTGTCTTTGTTTCTCATATGTACGTCTGTACAGAAATTCTATCACATCCAACAAATTAGGGCTACCACTCCTTGTTATATTCTATATATTATTATCTTAAAAACACTTCTTTGCTTATCTTTTTCCTTCCTTCTTTCACCCCGTCTATGCCCTGACATTTGAGAAATCAGAGCTATTGTAGGCGGCGGATCTGAGGGTGGGGTGCCGCAGGCGCAGACTTCCCTTCTTCAGGGAAGTGGTTACTACTACTACTACTACTACCACCACCACCACTATTAACTACTACTACTACCACTACTATTAGTGCTGCTATTATTACTACTGCTATCACCACCTACTGTTACTACTAGTGTTACTATACTACTACTACTACTATTACTTCTACTTCTACTTCTACTTCTACTTCTACTTCTACTTCTGTTACTACTATTAACTACTAATGCTGCTATTATTACTACTACCACTACTACCACCACCACCAACTGCTATTACTACTACTACAATTTCTACTACTACTACTGCTATTGCTGCTGCTGATATTACTACTACTACTACTACCACTACTACTACTACTACTACTATTACTACTCTCTCTCTCTCTCTCTCTCTCTCTCNTCTCTCTCTCTCTCTCTCTCTCTCTCTCTCTCTCTCTCTCTCTCTCTCTCTCTCTTTGACCGATGGGAAATACTTGATCATTTCTAAGTTTTCCAACATGAGGCTATAGAAGCTGTAGTTCCAGTGTCCTGTTACCCTCACCCCCTTCCGCCCAACCCCCACCCACCCTCAAGAATTCCTAGATCCGCCTCTGGCTACCACCCTCAGTTATACTATGTCAGGTTAAAATTTACTCAGCTATTCATAATATGGAAGCTAATCCCCGACTTCCGCCCTCCTATAGCTATTCACCCTTGTGAGCAAATAAAACGGTCCAATCTAAGTCGAAGGACTTAACTTTAAAGGTACATTTTACCACGTTCCGCACCTGGCCTGTAGGGTTTAGGGCTTAGGGCTATACGGAGGGGGCTTAGGGTGGTAGTAGAAAATTTTTGTTGTCAAGATTACTTTTCAGCGTGGAAGGTCAGGTGGTGTAGGTTGTAAACTGGGTTGAGGGATGTAGGGGGAGAGAGAGAGAGAGAGAGAGAGAGGGAGAAAAAGTAGCCAGGAAATGAGACGATAAAAAATGCCACAACATCACCATGATCTTTTCCTGTGCGTAACCCTATCCATGATCAAATTCATCATAACCATTTTTATTTTTTCCTTTAACATCAACATTATAGTATCATTTCAACAACCACCACCACGACCACGGCCACCATCACCACCACCACCATTATCATCATCATCATCATCATCATCATCATCATCATCATTTAAAACTGAGAAAAATTAAAAGCTCAACCTTAATTCAGGGAATTTATTAAAAATCTAGCAAAGAATTAAGATCGAAAATGACATCTAAACTTTTCGGCTCTAAGGCCTTTATCAATAGAAATGAAACAAGAGTTATATCATCATCAAATGATACGATATCACCAACATCATCATCATCGTTATCATCATTGTAAAATAGGTGAATTTTTTAAGAACACTAGTCTATTTCAGCCCGGCATAATTTTTAATGAAGATTTAGTGAATAGCTAAAAAGTGTTAAATCATAGATCAAGATATTTCGACACAAGTCTTCATCAGTGGAAATCATTATCATCATCATTATCATCATCATTATCATTATCATCATCAGCATCATCATTATCATTATCCTCATCATCGTCATCATCGTCATGCCACGCTTATAATCATCGCCAATATTATTGTCACAGGTATCCTCCTAATCCTGCTTACTATGATAACATTATCATAATACGACCACCAACACCACTACCATCGCCCTCATCAACACCATCATCATCTTCTCCATCACCTGCATCTTTATGTATGAATTCCTCTTCGCACTCTCACTAAACTTTCAGCAAATTTTCAAGAGCATAAAACACGTGAAAAATTCAAATCTCTTTCCAAGCCTAATCTCTCTTTAGCCTTAGCAACAATATTTCCAAAACAATGGCGCTATTGTTGCAAAAATATGCCTCCTTCTGAGCAGCCACGGTGGTTTCCTTGTTGACAAAACAGATCAAAAACGGGCGGAGGAAATTAAATTAATAATTTCATCTCGGTGGAAATCCACATAGTGCATGAACTGCAGAACAGTTGATGGCCTCGGTAAGAGCACATCGAATACTTTGAATCAGGAATCGATTCTCCGATGATTTCGGGTTTATAGAAAGAGAATTCAGATGCAAGGGTTAGCTCATGTGATGTAATAAGTTTGAAAAATAACTAACATGATACATAATGAAAATCAAAATAGAAATATGAAAATTAACAAGAAGAAGAAGAAGAAGAAGAAGAAGAAGAAGAAGAAGAAGAAGAAGAAGAAGAAGAAGAAGAAGAAGAAGAAGAAGAAGAAGAAGAACAACAACAACAACAACAACAAAAACAACAGCAACAACAACAACAACAACAACAACAACAGCAGCAACAAAAAAAAACCAAACACAACAACAACGACGACTACAACAACAACAACAGCAACAGCAACAACAACAACAACAACAACAACAACAACAACAACAGCAGCAGCAACAACAATAACAACAATAACAACAACAAAAACAACAAAAGCATCGTAAATGCCATGAAATCGTACCCTAATAAAATGATAACACTATGAGTTAATATGTGGTGGCAATTCTCGATTTTGAAATCTTTCTTTGTTTGAGCTGTCAAAAAGGATGAGGAAAATGTACGAGGCACTGCTAAGGAGAAGAAATTTAAGTTGCTTTGGGATGGGGCTGGAGTGAGCTTGAGATAAATGAGGCGATCAAAGAGTCGAAGGAGTGAGAGAAAGAAGGAAGGAAAAGGGACAGAAGGAAAGAGGAATACTAAGAGAGGGAAAGTAACGCATTAAATTGGAAAGAAATAATGGCGCAAAATGAAAGAAAGAAAGAAAGAAAGAAAGAAAGAAAGAAAGAAAGAAAGAAAGAAAGAAAGAAAGAAAGAAAGAATGGAACCAAGAGGAGGGTAAAGAAATTGGACTGGTGAACAAAAGGGAAAAAAGGAATGAAAAAAAATTGAAGGAAAGAAAAAACAAAACAAGAAATGAATGAAAGAAAAGCGAAGAACAGACAAACAGAAATAATGAAGAAAGAAGGAAGAAAATACAGAAACAGTGAAAAGAAGAAAGAAAGAAAAAAGACAAAAGAAAGGAAGATAATCTGAGCAGGACACAGAAACCAGAAATCAATACAGTAAAATACCCCAAATTTTGTGCTGGAAAAGTTAAAAATGCATGAATAGAAAATAACAGAGAGCCAGATCTAGGAGTGGCTACGACGAACTCCTGACCTGACTGGCGATTGCGCACCAGCGCTCTGGCGTGTGGTTTTATGTTGTGCGTGTGGTCACAAGTATGTGTGAAAGAGTAGAGGGATGATATTTTCACCGTAGTATGTTTCAATGCACTAACCTTTGTGCGCATGCGCACTTTTTGTTGTTGTTGCTGTTGTAAATCTTGGGTTAATCTTTATTCCACACGTTATCTTACTGAGTACGTTCGTTGAAGCCAATACTGTGGTATAAACATAATCTCCTTAATAGCTTAGTTATCACTATGTTACTCTTATGCCATTTATTTATACGAAAAGAGTTAATAATCTCACGACTGTAGAGAGTCCTGAGTTTCTGGTGCACTTGAGGTATGAAGATGCCAATGTTTTTATTTTCACTGTTGGCTATATTAGGTTTTACACCTCTCATTAACTTATCCTGGGGTGCCGTGTCAAAATACTTCCTCCAAATTTTGGCAATGAAGCACACAACCTAATATTTTAGGCCTTTTCACTCAGTAAACAGGATAACCTTACCCACCTAGCAACAATCACAAATTTTATACTTGAGTGACTAAACCTCACCTATTCTGAGTCTACATATGTATTTGCACCTATCTAAGCCTTTGAAATTAAAATCCAACCCCTTCCCCACCTCCCCATGGCCAGTCTTCTGATTTTATTTAAAATTGCATATTTTTAGGTCAAGTGCTATTGACATCTTCATACCTCAAGTTCCTAAAATGAAATAAACGGAACAAGACACTATGACCAGGTTACTGCAACAAATAGACTAGGTGCCTTCTCACCTCCCCTCCTTCCCTCTCCCCTTAAAAAAAGTATACTTAATTCAAAGTCCACACATTTCAGAACTTAATAAGAGACTAAGATAACATTCTAAACACATTAAGGCTAGCCACTTCTCTCCCCTTGAAGAGTATAGTGCACTATGTGGTGCGCACTGCCCTTTTCTAATTCAGTACATTTTACATGCAAAATTGCGCACCAGAGTGCTGAACGGTGCATTTTTTTTCTATTGTGAATGGTGATATTGGAAGACGTTATCTCGAAATACGGTCGTCACTTCACAGCCAGATTTCACCCAAAGACACGTTAAGGCAGATACTTACAGAGGGGTTTTTAATAAGTATTTCGCAAGAAAAAGTTAGGTGGAACTAAGGGACACGGCTGTCTCTCTAAGTAACATAACGAGAACCAATCTCATAATTATAAAATGCCTCTGTAAGTTTACGCATTATTGAGTCTTAAATACAAGTGGGAAATCTGTTGGCCAAGCAATAACTGCAGTTTGACATAATATATTTTTTATACATCTATCTCTCTCTCTATATATCTAAATATCTATAGATATAGATATAAACATATATAGATATCGATATACACAGACCTGCCAGAATTAAAAGTTTAAGCGCTCACGATTGCTTTTTTTTTTATTCAATTTCTCAGCGATGATATAACTGTGAAATTTTCAGCATTAGTAGAAAATATCCGCCAAATAATATGAGCCAAATTTTAATTGAATAAGATGTGCTTAAGTTAATAAATTTTGAAATTAAGTGAACCTTTTTTGGGCCAATTCGGATATGACTGTTCAAGTACATAAAGGTCGTACTATTTCTCCATTTTTATTCTCTCTTTTTCTTTATGACTTTATCTTCATTTCTTGACCCTTTTTAACTGTCCTGCTCTGCTCTCTCTCTCTATCTCTCTCTCTCTCTCTCTCTCTCTCTCTCTCACTCACTCACTCACTCACTCACTCACTCACTCACTCACTCACTCACTCACTCACTCACTCACTCACTCAGTCTACTACGGCATTCCTTTTCTTCTTCCGTTTCCTCTCTCAAATTCCCTCTTTTTATTTTGCTAGCCCCTCCCACAATATCTCCCAACTTCCCGTTCGTCTTCTGCTCCAGCCTGCTTTTTCTTCTGTTTTCGTCCTCTCCCACTTTGTCGCCTACCCATTCATTCCTACAATCCTGCCTCACTTCTTCATTCTTCCACTCCTCCATTCATCCCTTCATTCATTCTTTCTTCATTCCTCTAGTCTATTCAAACCGTCCGTCCGGTGCCGTCATTTTAAAACGCTTAAGTCCCCTGAGGAGGCTCTTAACTCCCTTGTCGATGGCAGCTATTTACTCTTGAGATTTCCCGTATCGAATTTTATTAAGTCCCTGGAGTACCCACTGTTAGGCGTAAGATTTTGAAGTTACGTCCTTCTATGAGAAATCAATGCAAGATGTGCATTTTTGCGGTGTATTGGTATTTTGTGGGTAGTAGGGTAGGGAAGGGGGTAGGGGCTGACTTCACCGCTAGCTTTACAGCTGTCTTGATTTGCCTGCTGCGGAGTTAAAATGATTGTTTCGCTGTTTTTAGTATAATTATAATATTTTTTGTTTGAATGAATTGGAGGATGAAGATGATAAAGGAAGAGAGTAGAATGAACAACAAGGTGAGGGACGTGAAAAGGTGGAAGAAGGAAAAACAAAAGAGGAAGATGAGGTCAAAAAGGTAGGGAAAGAAGAATAAGGGAAAGGACAAAAAAAAAACAAAAACGAGGGAGGCGGAGCGGAATAAAGAGAAGAAAAGTGAGGAGAGCAAAAAGAGCAGAAAGGAGAGGATGGACAGAACAAGCTGAGGAAAGAGGGACGGAAAAGATACGAAATTAGGGAAGAAAGAGGAGAGAAAGAAGAGAAAGATAAAGAAGAGGAAAATGGGAAGAGGAAGAGGAAAAGGAGGGAAGAAGAAGAAGAAGGGGAAGAAGAATAATAGAGGAAAGAAGGAGAGAAAGAATAAGAGACAGAGAGAAAAACAAGAAGAGGAATAAGGAAGAAGAAGAAGAAGAAGACTTTGGAACAAAAGCAGAGTCAGAAAAAAAGAAAGAAAGAAAAAGAGGAAAACTGAAAAAAAGAGGGTAAATCGAAGCGGAGGAAGACGAATTGTAAAAGATGGAGAAAGGGTAAACATAGATCGAGAATTCAGTCTGACGACAGTTTCATGTAAACATGTAGATTAAAGCTCATTTACACTCTTTCGGAAAGTTCGTATCGTATACAAATCGAGATTCCGTTAGCCAAACAGAACAACATTTGAAAGAGGGCGTTTTTGTGGTATAGACCCATACAAAAAGTTCAGCTCATAGGTCCTGAGGCAAGTCTATCCATTTGCTGACATTGACGGATTATATGATCAAATTTCAATTGCATGTACGTCAGCGGCGCATTAACACCTAGTGTTTACCGTCTCTAGTGGATCATAGCAGGTGCAGGGGCAAAGACCTGTGTGGGACTGTGGGAGGGTCTCGCTTTGTCCGCTCCTCCTCTCCCTTTCCCCGCCCCTCTTGCTGGCAGATTTTGAAACGAGATGCAATGGGAGGTGATTTGGATCACACGTATACAAAACTTCATTTACTAGAAAGCCCACACAGTTTATAGCATGTCATTTTAAATTCGACTCTATTAAAGAATTTACTGGTTTGTATGTTCCAGATTTTCGTTGGCCATCCAACGTCTTGTTTTTGTAGGCACTTCTATAAGACCATATTGTAATCTCTATTTTACGTGTAAACTTCTGTTCACGACCTCGAAACCTCACACGCTGGAAACAATGAACAGTTTATCTAATGTTCGAATTTATGACGTCCTACTAAACAATGTTTCATCTCTTCCCCTCCGCCTTCCGAGGCAGCCAAAAAAAAAAAAAATCAACAGAAGGACACTTGGGAGTCATGACTTAG
This sequence comes from Ellobium chinense, assembly GCA_033807755.1. Taxonomy (NCBI): domain Eukaryota; kingdom Metazoa; phylum Mollusca; class Gastropoda; order Ellobiida; family Ellobiidae; genus Ellobium; species Ellobium chinense. The sequence goes on along the minus strand of JAWQUT010000533.1, from coordinate 109,960 downwards.
ATGTGGCCTAGCGCGTTTAGAGCATCAGGAAATCAAAGGGCCGAAACACTTGTTAGACGGGGGTATCTTCCTCTGAAGATCTTCTGTTACCTTACTCTCCGAGTAAGAGAGTTTCCTATTTATTTTTTTTTTCATACCCCCCGTCGTCTCCCAGTCCCCATCTTCCCGAATAAACTTGACGCCCCTGGGCACAGAGTGACAGATATCTAGTTAGAATAGATTGATGAACAGGTAGATATACATAAAAGGGACTTTAATATTGATCGATTGACCGTCGGTGATCGATATGATGTGGGAAGGTGAGATGGCGAGTTAGGAAATAGAAACTTCGGGCGGAATATTTTGAAATAGATCTAGATCTTTGTGTTACTTTTTTTTTGTGTCCAGTTTGTGATGAATGAGTACAATTATTATGCGAAACTTCAAGGTTGTTTATCTTATGAAAACTAAAAACCCACATCCTCGTTAAAATATTTGGTAGAACTTCATGACCTCGCGCACTCGACTTCCTGATCTGTTTTTGCCGAAGCTCTGCGACCGGTTTTAATATTTTTGCGAAAATCGCAATTTTTGCGAATTTTGTGAGTTGGGCTTCACATGCAAACTCACAAAAGATGGTTGCATTCAAACATTTTTCAAAAGGCCTATTACTATTAAAAGATTGTTTACAACGCAATAATCTTGGAAGGAAACCGGAGAGCTTTTTTTTTTTTTTTAATTTTTTGTTGAAACCTCTCGTTATTTGGACATTATCGATTATAGTATGTTTCTAATTCAAAACGAAGAAGGATAGCCAAATATGGTCCGTAATGTCACTTTGGATTAATTTAGATTCAAGATTCAAGATTCAAGATTGTTTATTTAGGCAAAATCCAACCACATAACAATAAATTCAACAATTCAAAATGAATAAAAAAGGAAAAAGGAAAAAAAAGTGCATAACTGACACATTTACTTCATGGCATCTCTCTCTTAGAATTATGCTCCCATTCCCAAATAATGAAACCGTCATATAAGGCTCACGAAAAACAGACCCGCCCCAAAAGCCACCTTCGACTTTTCGCAAAATATTTGGTCCTCTTGAAAAAAAAAAAAAAGGTTTATAGTACTCTTCTGACAAAATGGCGATATGAGTTACGTAACTTGTTTGCTTTGTCATCACTAAAACATGTGACAAAATGTGAAGGGGTCAGCCTGTCTTAGCTTGCAGAGGCTGAGGTTAATAATGGGAATTTTGCCTAGGGGTGGAGAAAGGGTTAATGACTCATTGCTAGTCATTAGGCTGGTTAATTTGGCGTTATGATTGGCCAGAACGTCACGAAAAGATGATACTTTTAAACGGGACAAATGGATAAAATACAGTCTATGATAAATAAATTATAGCCTCGAAACCCTTGTAGGCCAATATTAAGCTAATACGTGTGACCGAATGGTCACAGAGTTGGACTCCACATAAAAAGATCGTGGTTTCGACTCCCGACCACGATCATGTTGTAAGCGCCTTAGAAGGTTGCAGGAACCTTGCTTCTTTGAGGCATTTGAAAAAATATTCTCCTCAGACCACATGAATGTTCCAAAAAGGCAAGGACTAGTCTGTAAGTCTGGAGCCACCACTGTGCTCAAATTCTATACTGTTTTCAGTAGGGGTCCTTTGGATAAATTTTTTCTCAATTTCAGTTTACATGAAAAGGGGGTCCAAACTTTAACATTCTTTTGCAGACCAGCTGCTCGCAGAAACTGTAACTGCTTAGACCCTTGAAAAGAGCTGCCTGCCAAAAATCTTTATTTAACAAATTCACTGAGAGACTTTTAAATCGCATTATTTTTTTTTAAACATGTGCACGAGAGAAAAATCAAGGGTTAGTCAGTGAAGGCAAGGGACAGAAACTTAGCCAGATTGCTGGAGTTTGATACTATCTTTGTACATGGATGGCTTGGTTCGTTTGATGGATGGATGGATGGATGGATGGGTGGATGGATGGATGGATGGATGGATGGATGGATGGATGGATGGATGGATGGATGGATGGATGTTTCTTCCTGATACGAGAAAACATCAACTGTAGATAATGCAAGAAGTCCATCTTATAAAACGTTGTGTCTTCTTCTTCTCTTCTCTTCTCTTCTCTTCTCTTCTCTTCTCTTCTCTTCTCTTCTCTTCTCTTTATCTTTTTTATTTTCCGTGTATCTCTATCTCAAGAAGATTCCAACTGTCTCGAACAGTCTGGGGCGGGCATTAATACAAGAATAATATTGAGAAAATTGATGCCCTGGATTTGACATCACTCTCTCTCCTCTCTTTCTCTTTCTCTCTATCTCTGTCTTTTTTGGTTCCGCTGTCTGTTTTCTTTCTTTCTTTCTTTCTTTCTTTCTTTCTTTCTTTCTTTCTTTCTTTCTCTCGCTCTTTCTTTCTTTCCTTCCCTTCCTTCCATCCTTCCTCCTCCCTCCCTTCTTTCTTTCTTTCTTTTCCTTCCTCCATTCTTTTTTCCTTCCTTCCTTCCTTCCTTCCTTCCTTCCTTCCTTCCTTCCTTCCTTCCTTTCTTTCTTTCTTTCTTTCTTGCTTTCCCCCTCACAATTTTTTTGGTACATATCGGGCATCATAAGATTTTAATATGCCTGGGTCTTTGTCTTCAAGCTCCACTCCCTCAACCCCTATTTCGATTGTCACTAGATCTACATGTATGTCCCGGCTCACAGACTAGAATGTTGGGCCCTTAAGTGTGTGTTTTGGTAAATTAAGCGCTTAACAAAATGCCTCAATAACATTAATGATAATAATAATAATAATAGCAATAATTATAATGCGGTTTATAAGTCTGCTATCCAAGCCAATGCCCGCTCACACAACTTAACGCTATTATTATACCAGCAGGCTTGATCATTCTGGAACTTTCTCAACTTCCTGGGAAGCATACAATACCATGCCATTTCCAGGCCCTGATCACTGGTATTCAGACATCCTACAACGCCTACGGCCAGGTACCCATTTTACAAATGGGTGGACTGAGGAAAATGTGAATGAAATGCTTTCCCAAGACATTTACAATGTGATCTAGGTCCGGGAATCGAACCCACGATCTTTAGATCCTGAGTCCAACACCGTCAATATTTAGCCACATTAAAATAGTTCTGTTTAAATTAGCCCTCGTGAATTTCTTAATTGCAGGTCCACCTTTGAGAAAAATGTGGTGAAGAGACCCTGATAAATAAGTTAGGGCTCAGACACCCATCTCTCTCTCTCTCTCTCTCTCTCTCTCTCTCTCTCTCTCTTCATCCTTACTCCTTCCCATCTGTACTTCTGTCCTTCTCAACATTTCAATCAAGCCTTCCCTAAATCTTCAGTTATCCCGCCCTAATCCTCGAGGGCTTCCCCGTGTTTGTCAGAGGATGCGGTTTATCAAATTGATTAACTTGCCCTATTTGGAGTTACGCCATTGTGGGGTTGACATCTTCATCCTAGGTTACGGGGATTGTCGAGGTGGAAAAGGGAGGGGGTGGGATGGGGGACGGAGGAGAATATTTGATTATCTCAGATACATGTCTGGTCGTGGTCTCCAGGAAATTTGTTTATTTGTTTGTTTGTTGGTGGGTTGGTCTGATTTATTGGATACTGATTTCTGGTCAGGAAAATAATTGGGAAGGAAAGGTTATAGTCTGCAGAGCAACCAGGATATTTATTATGGAGTCTATGTCATCATTACCACCACCACCATCATCATCATAATCATCATCATCATCATTGTAAAGTATGTAAACATTTGAAACACTACTTTAACCCGAGGTGGATCAATATTTACTGAAAAATTGATATGAGCCTAAAATGTATAGTTACAATCTAAACTTTCCGGCAAAAGCCTCCTTTATGTAGAAAGTATATGAATATAGTAATCATCATCAACACCATCATCATCACTTAAAACTGAGAAAAATTAAAAGCTCAACCTTAATTCAAGGAATTTATTAAAAATCTAGTTAAGAAATAAGACCGAAAATTACTTCTAAACGTTTCGGCTCTAAGGCCTTTATCAATAGAATGAAACAAGAATAAGAACAAAAACATCATCATCATCATCATCATCATCATCATCATCATCATCAGATTCTCAAAATGCAAACTGAAAAAAAAATGCAGTGAACGAATTGGAAGAAAAGAACAAGAAAGAGAGAAGGGAAAGAGTAGTTGAAAAAGTGCAGGACAGAGGGAAGACGAATATGAAGGAACATTGAAATCTTTGAAGTGCCTTGAACAGTACGAGACTGTTTTTTAAACTTCCTAAGCCCTCCTCAAGTTTCTGTCTGTCTGTCTGTCTGCCTGCCTGCCTGTCTGTCTGTCTGTCTGTCTGTCTGTCTGTCTGTCTGTCTGTCTGTCTGTCTGTCTGTCTGTCTGTCTGTCTACCTGCCTGCCTACCTGTTTGTCTGTCTATCTGTGTTCCTTCTCTAACACCGTCACTTTATTTACATAGGCAAGGCAAGCTAACCAGCGGCTGAAGTTGGTTGGTGCTTGATTCAAAATTCAAATCTGTGTTTTTAAATTCGAAACGCTTATCTCACTGATCACATCCGGTCTCAGAACTTCAGTTTTCAAGATCAGATCTTTTTCGAACCGCTTGGCATAGGGTAGGTTATGAGCGTGTTCATAGTCTGAGACATTTCCTGGTCTTACGAGCATACTACAAGTTACGACTTAGATGTGAAATTGACATGTGCAATATGCTCGTTACACTATGGGAAAGCCTATTCGTATACCTTACCTCTGCTATGACGATCCGTAAATGATCCGAACTTGAAAATAAAACTCGTTTTAATGTCTGTGCCAGGGTTGGGCAAGTTCGCCTAAATAGTCAGTTCAAATTAAGTTCAGTTCACTAAGGAGAAATACCTTAAAATCAAGCTTAGCTCAGTTCTATGTATATTATTTTAGATCAGATCAGTTCTTGGTTTAAGAAATCGGCATTCGGCTCTGGGTTTTAAAGGTAGAGGTGAACTAAACCGGAATTTAGATAGAACGTTAGTTCATATCAAGCACCCAAAATAACTACAGTTCAGTTGCCAGATCAGTTCGTCCAAAATAGGTATTAAATTCAGATCAAGTTCAACTTGAACTGAACTTAAGTGCGCGAACTGCGTTTATAATTATGATCTTCGTAGTGCCCAACTCTGGTCTGTGCGTGGGCGTATATTGCTGTAGTTTTAAATATTGGAAAAGGCGGGATATTTTTATATTTAGTGGGGGGTGGTAGGGGGAGGAGGGTCAGAAAAGGAGGCAAATAAGGTAGTGAAAGGTGGGAAGAAGATGAAGTTGCAGACAGTGAGGAAGAGAGAAGGTGAGAGGGAGAGGGGGAATGAGAGAGAGGGAGAGAGAGTGCAAGAGAAATGGTAGGAATGTGAAAGAAAGTGGAAGGAAGACAAAGAGAGAGAGAGAGAGAGAGAGAGAGAGAGAGAGAGAGTGAGAGAGAGAGAGAAATGGATGTGTAAAAAGTGGGAGTAAGAGAGGAAGAAGCATGAGATAGAGAGAGAGAGGAAGAGAGAGGGAAAGGAAGAGAGAAAATAGTAGGAATGAGAAAAAAATGGGAGTAAGAGAAGAAAAAGTGTGAGAAAAAAGAGGAAGAGAAAGGAGAGAAAATAGAGAAATAAGCAGAAATAAAAGGGAAATGGAAGAAGAGATAGAGAGAAAGAGAGAGAGAGAAAGAGAGAAAGAGAAAGAAAGAGAGAGAGGACAAGTAAGATTGATCGAGAAACTGGGAGAACTCAGTTTGCGTTAGGGTTTTTGGCGCATCAGCACGGCTATAATTATTGCTAAGAGTGAAGAGAGAGAAAGAGAGAGAGAGAGAGAGAGAGAGAGAGAGAGAGAGAGAGAGAGAAGTAGAGAGAGGGTAGGAAAGTGAGGAACACCAGCTATCAGCGACAGCCATTATCCAGGTCATGAATGTGCAAACAACCTAACTGCAAATCCATACCCACTTAAAATACAGTCGACTCCGCTTACTCGCAACCCACTTTTTTTCCACAATGGCAACAATTTACAGAGTACAACGTCTTCAGTCTTCAATCCTACGAGCTGCACTAAAATAGCTAATAATAATGAACTAAACATAAAGAGACACTACGCGTAAAACTTTCTCGCAAATGTTCGAACCCATGGAGTTTTAGTATCTTTTTACCTTTAGTTTTTGTACTTCATCAGTTATATATTATGTTTTCCCCCTCAAGGTAATAGTCATGATGTGTACAATTTATGTGACTGTCTTGCTGTCAGTTGTCCTTTTATTGCTTGTTCATGTGGCGTCATTGACATTTTGGGTTATACAGTTGGCTAATCTGTTAATTATTACAGGCTTTAGTGTAGTTGGAGGTACTTATATCTATCTATCTATCTATCTATCTATCTATCTATCTATCTATCTATCTATCTATCTATCTATCTATCTATCTATCTATCCGTCTGTCTGTCTGTCTGTCCTATATGCCTGCCTACATGCCAGCCTTCCTGCCTGCCTGCCTCTGTCTCTGTCTGTCTGTCTGTCTGTCTGTCTGTCTGTCTGTCTGTCTGTCTGTCTGTCTGTCTGTCTGTCTGTCTAGTATTTTGCATTACTTGAAATTACTTGATTCATAGGATCCTGCACTATCTGAACTTTTTTATAACTCATCATTCATTTAACGTCAGCTTATTTTTACTGGTGTGCTGTTCTCAGGACATTTTGCGAAACTATACTTACATCTTAATTTCATTTATTCGTATCTTTATCTGTGCTTCCGAAGTACTGCCACTTCCTACTTGGGCTAACTGCAGACCTGAAAAAAAACCAACAACAACAACACAAGGTCACAAGGTCATATTTTACTACATAATCGGTCACTGTGATTTACCCTGTCCGCCTGTCAGCCTGGCGGGTTTTCTATCACCTTGACGGGTTTTCGCACTTTTGGCAATCATTTTTATCACACCCAATATGATATGGTATGAAGATAGGGAAGTAACATGGCTATGACCCCAACGGGAGGTCAAGAGCTGTGAAAACTAATTTGCGACTGGCTCAACCCTTAACAACATGAGTATGGTACAGGTTCTAGTCGATCTATATTTATCCTGCTTTAGTCAGATAAGCTGGATGGGTTGGTCAGTATTGATTTCCATATGCCAAACAAAAAAATAAAAAAATGTACGGATAAAATATAAATGGACCCTTTGTCTTTATACTGTCAGGGAACAGGTCTTTTATCATGATAGCTTGCGCCTTAACAATGGGATCTCTTACCATCGTGAGAATAGTATATTTACGTGCATTGGTGCTGAATGTATCTATAGCAGTGTTCAACAAGCAGAGTTAATGTAATTCTTACAATGGTAGGAGATCCCATCGTTAATACGAAAGCTCTCTCAATTGGCTTGTGAAGTGTTTTGAGTTTAGGAAACTTTGATAGAGGGAGCAACAGGTCATACATGATGGTCGAATTTATAAGGGCATACTGTACTGTACATTTTGCTTCCGGTGGGTTAGGGTGATGTGCCTTTCTGGTAACATTGAAAAACAAAGGAAAAAAAAACACAGTCTAGCCAAAACTAACGTGTGATATGTTATTTTGGATGTGTTACTTTCATATTCTTTGGACAACCACAGCCAGTGTCTGGCAAACTCAGCAGTCTTCACCAGGTGGGTTTTCCAGATAATTAAATACATGTAGTGTTATTGTCTTTTGCCATCCTCCGATTTCTGTGTTAGAAGGGAAGGCTGGCCGTGTGGATTTTGAGCCCAGCTAAGAAACTGAAGGCTGTCAAGTCTAAGCTTTGTGTGTTTGACTCTTGGGTCGGGGCGATTTACGTTTGTGGTATCCTCAGAAAAGACATTTCAATCCCCTTTCCTCTCATACATGACCATGGTCCCTATTTATGGTCATAGTTTAAAAGTACCATGAGAGAAACAGAGAGTGGGAGACGTCAACACCCAATAACACCTTTCAATAATTAGTCTAGCTGTAAAATCTACCAGCTTTTCCACCCACTATCTTTATCACCATCACTGTCACCACAAAATTGTGCAATGCAAAATAGAAAAGCAAATAATATTACAGAGCTTTTATTTTCAAGGTTGAACCTCTTGTGGATTGTTATGACAGAGGTGAGCCTGTGTGTATTCCATTTTCTGTTGTTACTATCATATTGCACCACACGAAAAATTCACAGCTGATGGTGTGCAGTTTGATCATAACATCAGGAAATGCCGTATGCGCATGCTCACCTCTGCTATAAATGTCCATAAACAAACCGAACTTGAAAATAAAAGATCTCTATTACTATCCTATCGTTTACACTGCCATGCACATCTTATTGCTATTTGTTTATTCGCACTGTAATATAGCTCACAACAATGTCTGTTATGATGCCATCCTTTGTATCAAGTTGTAAACAAATTGAGCAAATTTCTTCTTCTTCCTCTTCTTCTTATCCTCTTCCTCTTCATCATCATCATCGTCATCATCATCATCTTCTTCTTCTTGTTCCTCTTCTTCTCTTCCTCCTCCTTCCTCTCATTCTTTTGCGATTAGTCTCCAACTCTCCAATCACAACTTTGGGGATGTTGCCTCCAGGGAGTCCGCCTTCCACCGAAGCTTTTTCTGGGCGGCCCCAGAGTTTGGTAGTTAGTTACTCCCCCGCAGGCCATGTTGTACATCTGAGCTGCGTGTATACTGGACATGTTTGTAAGATCTGTTAAGGAGCAATACCACAGTAGCAGAGTAGCTCTTGCATGTAGAAAAATTGTGTGCGTAGTCCTGCCTGAGGCTACAAAGGCTTCATTTGGTTAGGTCAGTTATATGTCGCCATAAATTGTTACCGAGGCAATGTTCAAAAAGTGTTTTTCAGCCTGATGAAGTTAAAAAATATTCACCATAGCATGAAACAACATCACATAACATGAACAGAGCATCAAAGTTACACCGCTTAACACAACAAATCACAGCAGATGTTAAACATTTACATGTACGAGTCGGATTCTCTCACTAACACTAATTTTTATCCTTCCTTACAATAATTGCCCTTTTTCTTTCCACCAATCATTCTATCTGCTCATCCCAACTCCCTCTTTAAAATTTCTATAGTGTTGTTAAAGTAAGCCGGCTACACAAGAATCGTTTCTCCTTCATAATCGATTTATTCCTTAGCCAGGAATACACAAGCGTGAGAAGATGTTTATAAGCTCCATATCTTTATGAACACTTGTATATGTCTCTTCTGTAACAATACCTTACTCTCAAATAGAACCGTTCAATATTGTTCAAGCCTGTTGGCTGAGAAGGAGTTTGTTGTCTCCTGGAGTTTTACGATAGTATTGTCGTCTCGCTGTCTTCTGGTCGAACGAGAAACAGATGAGCCAGTTCGTGGACTATCCGTCATCTCATTATCAGAGTGTGTAAATCCCGTATTTCTAATCCTAACCCTATCATTGTCCGTTATACGGGAACAGGATTTTCTTTCATAAAACGTGAGCCATTCATGACTTTTGTGCACTGACTAGTTCTCCTCTGTTTCTATCCCCCAACCGTCATTGTGTAAGTATCTGTTTTAGATAGCAGGTCAATCGACATAACAACATGGCTACCCATTCCCTTGACAACCGAAAAAAAAACTGACGTCGTGTGATTCTTCGTTAAGTTGCTTCTTTTGCTTCTTGACTTTTATTTCTGTGGGGCCTTAAGTAGTGAAAGAGAGAGAGAGAGAGAGAGAGAGAGAGAGAGAGAGAGAGGAGAGAGAGAGAGAGAGAGAGAGAGAGAGAGAGAGAGAGAGAGGGAGGGAGAGAGGGAGAAAGCGACAGGGAGAGAGAGTGTATAGGGAAGTATGTGAGCAAGTGAGCGTGGGAAGAGTGTGTGGATGAGTGAACGAATGAATTAATTGTCAAGAACAAACTTGTTGTACTTGCACATTTACATCTGAATATTGTCTGATTATCATTGTTATTGTTATTGTTATTGTTATTGCCATAATGTAAGGATTCTCCTACAGACATCAGCGATTTTGACGTAAACTAAAACAGCCAAATTAAACCTTTGTGATCGTACCTACAATTAATGTTTGAGCTGCTTATCCCCCCCC
>JAWQUT010000533.1:85517-95517 GCA_033807755.1 Ellobium chinense | reverse complement strand
ATCTAAGCCTGTGCAGATCTTGACCTAAAGAAATTAATACGTTGTAATAGAGTAAATGCAGTTCGATGGCAACGTCTCGATAATAACCTGAAATATATTGTGATTAAGAGAAGTTGCAATTATCCAGTGACATTTATATGAAAAAGACATGTAGTTGTATCTGAACCGCATTGTAATTAAGCGGAGGCTGTGTTTAAGAAACGGGGATTGAGCGGAGTTGATTGTAAGAGAGAATAACAGTAGTAATTGATTACGGGTGTTCTATTATTCCGTACAAAGACCTAAAACTCTTCATAGGTGCTGGTCTGAACGGACGGCTTAATCCTCTTGACACGGCAAACGGCTTCCGTTGCAATATCCAACACCTTCGGTTATCGTAGAACCGGATAAATCCATCTCTTCCTGCCCAACCGAAAGAAGGCAAGTGACGCACAAAGTATGTTAGTGTCAAAGCCGTCAACCGGCAACTTACACAGCGAGGCGGTAACAGCATGTAATCGGCCAACGCAGCCATGCTCTCTCCCACAGTAACTTTGTAAGAGTTAAGTGAACATTTGACAAGATCGAAAAGACACTTGCGATGCAAAGATCTATCTCTCATCTCCTCCTCCCCTCCCCCACCAACCGCCCACTTACAACTCTTGTGGTTTAGGCCCACCCAGCAATATGATTCCACATCTGTCGAACGGAAAAAGCACCAACACTTCCATTAAAGATGCAACGATAATCTAGTCTGAGGATTTAAAGAAACTTTACATTTCTGATATTTGGCCCTGATATTTTAAAGCCTCCACTGTGAATACATAATTACAGCCTAGTTGAGATGCCCTGCATTGGAAAGCAGGGACCGTCTTCTCAGATATAACCAAGTTATGGATGATAATTTTGACAGATTATATACCACAGAGCTCGCTTAAACACGTGATAAAGATACCAATTTTGACAGGTTGATGAAAGGACATTTAACATACACAGATATGACAGAAGAACTGTTTTCTATCGTTGACACAGTAATAATATTTTGGGAGTCACCATGTTTCCCTGGGAGACTAGAAATGTTGAAGCTGGTATTATGTGGTTGTTTTTTATTTTGGAAAGTTTGGGGTGTTTGTCGTTGATCGAGATTGATCCGTTCTCTTAAAAAAAAATGCGGTTGTTTGTCGTATAACATCCGAATTTGGAAATAGAATCTCTCTAATTTCTACGTTCCCTTCATAGTATATTATGTACGTCTCTAACTCGCTCTCTTACGCTAAATCTTCCACTCTCTCTGTCTCTTCTCTCCATGTTATCGCTCTTCTGCCCTCCCACTGATACCGTGAAAGACCTTTAACATGTAACCTTATGACAGAAGGACTGTTTTCTTTATTTGGCATGTTTATAATCTACCATGTTTCCCTAACAGATTAGATTTTAGGTTTGCTATTTACGGTGTTTAATTGTTTGATGTTGACGGAGATAATTCCATTGTTGCTTATTTGACGTACTTCTTGTATATCCTGGTAATTTCTTTGTAAAGAATTCCACCACTCTCTCTGCTTTTCTCATGTTTTCTTCTCCTTCTCCTTCTCCTTTAAAGATAAATGACCTTAACTTTCAACAGATATTATATCCTCTTCTAATAATATCTATTTATGGGTGAATTTAGGAAACGGATTGAGAACTGCTATATCCAAGACTGGAGAAGCCAGGTAGAAAATACTTCCGACAATAGGCTATATAAGTTAATTAAGACGGAATTTAAATTTGAAAACTACTTGAACATTATTGATAGCAGTTCTTTCAGAGCAGCGCTTTCAAAAATTAGATTGGGATAGCATAGTTTTATGATTGAAAGGGGGCGATGGGTCTCACCAAAGTTAGAACTGCAGAAGAGAAAATGTGAGCTGTGCAATGAAGTTGAGGATGAATATCATTGTTTGATTAAATGTCAGCGATTCAAAGTCCTACAAAGTATCTGCCACGTTCTTCGAAAATTAAACCAAATATGGTACGATTTATTAATATGTTTCAAACAGACGAGCCCAAGCAGACACGGAAATTAGCTATACTCTGTTTCAGTATTTATAAAAGGTACAAAATTGGCATGCATCTCCTGGCAAATTATCAACTCTGGCAGATAGGTACAAAAGTATGAGTATTCCTTTTAGTTAAAAAAAATGTTTTTGTTTTTGTTGTTGTTGTTTTTTATTTCTCCTTTTTCATACTTTCTGAACTGTTGGTACGTATTGTAATGTGATTGACTTCGGCCTAAATGAACTTGCTAAAATAATCTCTACCCTCTCCTCTCCAACTTGCTCCCTCACGCTAACCCCCCTGCCTCTCTCTTGCTTCTCTCTCCATGTCATCCGTCGCGCTAGTCTAACTGCGTTCCCATTCACACAGCGCTTGCGCCGAAACACGCACCACCGTCTTCCGACGCTCACTTCGCGGAGTCAGCGAAACGGATCCACCCTACTACCCCAAAACACCACTAAGTTCGAAGGTCAGCCGGCTCATGGTCGGTGGTATAAAAGCTTTTTTATATCAGTGGTGGAGCGCAGAGGTTTTGTGTGTATATTTTGATCTTTCAAAGAAGGAATCATTTATTTTTCTTTTGTTTTGTGAAAATCAGTGGATTGTGTGTGTGTAATATTATGATAAATGTATGGGTTCTTCTTGAGTTGATTCACTGGATCATTAATTGTTAAGGTGTGGACTATATGAAACGTAATGTATGTAAATGTTTTGCATGTATTATAATAATATGCTCTTAATTTACAACATCTACGGAAGAAGAATACCACACATACACTGAATTGTTCTGATTCTTTGCATGTGGTTTATGAATCATAATACTGTATGCAAGTCATGAAACCAAATTTTCTTCATTACAAGCTGAAGAATTATCATGTATTTGTATTTGTTGAATTTGTATGTACGTTTTTAGACGTAGTAGCTTTATTTAACTTTATTTTATCTTTCAGTTGCCGATATAACGAACAATACAATAGACTATTGTACATTTTCTCCGATTTTTGAAAATTTCTAACGAAGTTAAACGACTAAGAAAGAAAATCGACATGTACTTATGTTATAGCCCAAGCTTCCAGTTCAAGCCCACGGAAGTTATAAAGTAGGTGGGTAACGCTGATTTGTATTTGACAGCAGACACGCTAGAAACAATTAAACAGATAAGAAACTGCATTGCGGAGAGTGAAATAACAAATCACCAGGAAAAGACTGGCTTAGTGACTATTCCCCTCCTCCCCCCCCCCTTCCGTGTTTTTGGCCTAATTTTTTTATCTTACATGCTACAGGCCTAAGGCTACACTGTTGTTTGTTTTTGACTTTAGGTCCAGGGGCAATGTTTTAAATATCACCATGGATAAAGCGATAGGACCGTAAAAGATTTCACTCGAGCTTTGCCGCTACTGACAAGACAGCAATGTGATCTTTTGCTCTGCTTTTAATTATCTGAGGCTTTCTCCAAAATCTCTCCTGCAATTAATTGAAGAGCGTTTGCCCAAAACCCAGTTATTGCAGTTCCGTCGAAAAATGAGTTGGTGGTGTACTCAAATATGCATTTCTGTGTTAAATCATTCAAAACTTAATCGAGCTCAAAATCTGCACTCCATCAAATTTTACCTCATTTAACAGTAAATAAAAATATATGTGTCAAGAGCAGTTACCTTAATGTTATTTCCCTTTATTTCAAAAATATTTAGAGACCACGTATCGAGTGTTGCAGAAGCGCTCTTCAGTTTCTATCAGAACGAAAACGACTTAAGTCGGGAATAAACTTTAAAATTTCAGGGGACCGGCCATTCCATTCGAGTTCGTGGCATAAAATGATTAAATTAATAATACGAAAGCGTTAGGAGAGGAATCGAGGACGTGAGTTTTGAGGTACTGAGGTTCTACAGCTCAAAATGCAGTCGAATCCGCTTCATAAATACTCCAAAAGAGCCTGGGAGTTGCTCAGATATAGAATTTGGTGCGATTAAGCTGCATTTCTTATAAAAAAAAAATGTAAATTTTAATAATACAGCATCAGTTTTCCATGGAATATTTTGATTATGCCTAGAGTGCTGAAAAGCAAGTTATGAATAAGCTGATCTGACTGCACTGTACTATAGGGACATTGGACAGATGAGAAAATTTGATATTATTTCTTGAAATAGCCATGGATATATCTATACTTTCAACCTTGGTCAGGAAATGACTCAATAATAATAGCAATATTTCATGATATCTGTTCTTTTGTATTCCTCAGAACAAGCTGATGGAACAAGAGCCTTACTACACTCTTCAGGATTTAATGTTGTGTGATTTCGCATTGGAGGTAGTCTAACTCACAGATATATCCGAATCATCCAACAGATTAAAGGCTACCAACAGATGTGAAGTGTGTTTCAGATGAAATTATGATTGGATACGATCAGCAACTGCATATTTGATGGTTCTAGCACAAGAGTGTTTTGTTTTTTTTCTTACCGAGATGTGATTTTGGAATTTCAAGTCTATTTGGATAACGATTAATCTGACTGGATTAGTTTTTTTATTCTTATCCATTAGTGGATACATACTGATCAGCGCGGATTAACTTCATCGTTCAAATTATGGATTTACTAGTGTTGTATATAACATTCTTGTGAAAATGGGTACGCATTCAGTGAAAGTTCTTGACGTTCTGAGACAAACGGCTGTTTTGATGGTGTTCCAGTTTCTGATGGATTTGACAGCGGCAAATAAAAATGGTAAGATTTGTATTTGTATGTGTGTGTGTGTGTGTGTGTGTGTGTGTGTGTGTGTGTGTGTGTGTGTGAATGTGTGTTTGTCTGTCTGCATGTTGTAATTGTTTTCTCTCGTCGAGGGTGCTGATGCAGTGGGTGGTGTTGTCGTTGTTTATTATTGACATTGCTGCACTGTTATTATGTATATTATTAAATTATTATTGCGCAGATAATATGTTGCGTAGGTTAATGTTATTCTGACCGCCCATATACAGTCCAGTACGTTCTGAGTATGATCAGCAAACTTGTAAAATTACGGCAAACTTGTATGTACATGTGAACAACAGCATTTATTTGATTAACGAATGAGTAGGATCGAGACATGAGAAGCCAACCTGGGATGGATGGATGGATGGATGGATGGATGGATGGATGGATGGATGGATGGATGGATGATGGATGGATGGATGGATGGATGGATGGATGGATGGATGGATGGATGGATGGACGGGTGAGGAAAGGGAAAGAAAGAGAAAGAAGGTGGGGAGAAGGTAGGAATGAATGGATGGATGGATGGATGGATGGATGGATGGATGGATGGATGGATGGATGGATGGGATGATGGATGGATGGATGGATGGATGGAAGGAGGGAGGGAGGGAGGAAAAGAAGAATGGAGGTAGTGAACGAGCAAATAATAATAGGCAATTGAAAGGATTGTCACTGGACACTTATGTTCTAACTACAAGACGCTAGATGATCAAAAGCGAGATGAAGAAATCGATCCGAATGTTTCAAAATAAAACCTTCAAAACCAGTACAAACTTATAGAAGCACGAAATCTGTTACATCTATATGCTTGACACTCGCTACAGCTTATGATAAAACACATGTCATACTACATCGTATATATCATAAACTCAGTGCGCGTCTCTACGTGAGTACATCACGGTACTCACCCACTTAATCTCGTGTCATGGGAGCTCAGACAAATAGGCTGTCAATATTCCTGAGTCTTTGGACAAATAAGGCCCATCTTAAGCTTGTTAGCAAATATTTTGAAGTACATGTGCGTGGCTCAGCCGTGTCTGAAAACTGAAAGTCTCATAGGCTTATCTGTAAGACTATCAGAGAATAGAGAACAGGAAAATTGGCCATGTCAACAATGTTGAGGAGGAAGGGCCGTCGATGGTCTAGCTTAAACATAGATAGAGGGAGGTAAAGCTATCTATCTGAAAAAAAGATATATCTATATTTATATCTGTATCTATCAATATAACTATATCTATATTGTTATTTTGATATATAGATATTAATATACACACCATAATAGAAAACATACGTTTTGTTTTCTTTCTTACTATCAGAATCTGTACTACTATCAGAGGACAGAGAGCAAGGGAGAGAGATCGCCGATGGTCGTACCAAAACATGGATAAACGGACACTTATTACGCCACCTATCTGAAAGTGGTATAAAATCATGATATAAAACATATTTTTTTCGCTGTGTTACATGCCGTGGAAGTTGATTTCTCTATCGATTTCGCTCAAAGTTGCTGTCTCTTGTCTCCAAATTTATAATAAAAAAGAATGGATTTTCTCCCATGCGAATAACCGGTTCCAATTTTTAAATTGGCGTTCATGGGCATGACGTCACTGCCGTATTGTCTGTAGCCAAGTTTGCGTCATGAGGCCAAATTCCTCATACCTGGCGGTTGTTATCTGTAAATAAAAGAAAAGGGGGGGNGGGGGGAGGAACTGGGGGTGGAGGACTTCTTCAAGAAAAATCATTTGATATTTTTGTGTGTCAACTTAAGCATAATATTTACGCAGTAAGTTAAAATTGCATTCATATACAATGAAAAGCCATCAGTATATGTATTGCATAACTTAGCGAACTGTCACAGCATATACTGTAGTTTGAACAGGCACATACGAATAGGCGCATACACTAATGAACGAACACATAATATGCCTACAATTTTTAACACATGGACATGCTTCCAACACAGTATTTCATAAAACTAGTTTGTTTAATTGAATTGAGGTTTTAAGGCGCGTCAGCACGATTAAAGCTATTTTGCGCCTTCTTGATTCTAAGACTCATTTCTTGAATTGAATTTTGTTATCAGTTTTGCCCGGACATGTATAGCTAGGCCTATCAGCCACATATAGACTTAAACACACACACACACACGCACGCACACACACACACACACACACACACACACACACACACNTTGTCAGCTTAAGCATAATATTTACGCAATAAGTTAAAATTGCATTCATATACAATGAGAAGCCATCAGTATATGTATTGCATAACTTAGCGAACTGTCACAACATATACTGTAGTTTGAACACGCACATACCAATAGGCACATACACTCATGAACGAACATATATGCCTACAATTTTGAACACATGGACATGCTCCCACATAAGGCAAGTTCATCACACTCGTTTATTTATTTGAGTTAAGGTTTTACGACGCGTCAGCACGATTAAATAGTTTGCGCCTTCCTGATTCTAAGACTAAATTCTTGAGTAGAGTATTGGCATCGGTTTTGCCCGGATTGGGACGCGAGGTCTACAATCAAGCACAGTGGCACAGACACAGACACAGACAGACACACAGGCACACACACACAGACACACACAGACACACACAGACACACACACAGACACACACACACACATATACACACAAATACACACACGCACATACACACACACACACACACACACACACACACACACACACACACACACACACACAATCATTTACACAGACGCCTACGAAGCAATAATACCCTGCCCATACAGCATACCAGGTTTTAAAACATCGTAACAACGCGTTTTATCATTCCCTTGATCTCTTATTTCCAGGAAATAAAACCAAGGCATTACATTAACTGAAGAAGTCTCAAAGAAATCTTCTTAATTACGGCGCTCAGAACATAGGGCGTATCCAACAATATAAATCTAATCTATCTACTTATCTGTTTGATGTTACGGACCTATCTTTTGAAAACGCCGGTGTTTATCCGCACCACTGAGCAGTCGATTACGAGAGTAATGGATCGGAATGCATGTTTAATTCTTCGATAGAAATGAGAACTTGCGCATTAACGATGGTATCTCTTATCGTCGTAAAACATTACATTAACTCTGCATGACAATGAACGCTATTAAAAGTGCATTCAGCACCAATGCACTAATGGAATTCTTACGGTGGTAAGATATTGCATCGTTAATGCGCAAGCTCTACATTACCAAAACGACGCAATCTCATTGCAGACGGCGGGGCTTAAAAACCCGCCCGGGGTATACAAGGAAAGGCGAGGCATGATGGACGCTTCATTAAGTTAAACAAAATCGAACGCTTCATAACGAAGCGCTATTTTTACAAGAATTTCACGAGTGAAAAATTTCATACTGCTTAGAGACTTTTCAGATCGCTAGTTGCTGTTCCTCCAAACGCCACGGTAAATTAAAAGAAATTTTGTAGTCTATAAAACGACTGGTATTTGAAAAATTGAAGCAAGTCCATTGGAGTGCAGACAGTATTTCTACTAACAATAACGATTGGATGGAGCAGATTTAACCTCAATCCGCTTAATGCATAATTTTTTGCTGAACTGCAAAAGTTCGAAAAAGAATATATCTTGGATACTGAAATTAGATAAATAAATAAGTAACTAAATAAAAAAAGGACAAAGCGTAGCATTAGCTGAAGAGGTCTGTTGTGTATGTTTACTATGAAAAGTGCAGCAGTGCAGAATATCAAGGCCTATATTAATAACCACGCGTGTTCAAACCTTCGCCAACTGTTCAAACCTTCGCCAGCTCGCTGCAAAAATCTGACCCCTTGCTCTGTATTCTTTTATCAAATTTACCTCAACAACTCGAATTCCTTATGGGCTGTCACTTCTGACTTATTCCCTTGATATTTACTTTTCAGAGTTCCATGGGATTCTATAAAGGAAGAAGGTTGTTTTAAAACTTGATTAAGGGGATTGCAATTAAGCTGTATGTAGATTTCAAGCCAAATTCGAGATCGTCACAAAATTTGATAAACCAGGTCATAATTTTAAGCGTCTAGAAATCTTTTATTTATCCTTTGTAACTCTGGAAACACTTGGCAATATGAGAAAGGTTTTAGGCACCCTGTAGGGAAAATTATTTGGCAAATCCTAGAAAACCCTAGCCTTGAGTCAGGCGTATTTACTATACGATTTTACCAGATCACAGAGACATTGAAGTAGATGCTAATACTTTAACATGACAGATTGACAGTATTACCGTGGGCAGTTTGAGGAAAAAAGGAAAGGAAATTGGGTGTTTATGTGTTTGTTCGAGTTTGAGTTGATGGCGTTTCAGCACCAACAAGGCTATATCATTTCGTCTTTGCGTTGTAATGTATAGTAAAGTACTGGATAACATGTTCTCATCAATTTTGCCCGGACGGCGGGGGCTAAACCTGCACTTCCACGACTTTAAAATTGTCAACGGTGAGGGAATGAAGGCTTATCTGAATCTTTTGTTCACGAACGTTGACACTAACACTCACTGTTATTTTCAAAATCAACCTAACGTTCATGTTCTGACGTATTTCTCATTACATCAGATCTTACCGGAAGGTTAGACCGTTAAGGACTTAAAAACGAACTTCCATGCCTGGATGTAAAAGCAAATTCCCTCATTTATAAAACACAGATGAAGAATGTGGCTGCTGTTATCATTGGCGTTCAGCGGCGAGTTCAGGATTAGCTCAATGGAGGGGAAGGGGGTACATGCACCACCTGCCTTCTTTCCAATCCATTAACTATTTCTCTTCTCTCTCTTTCTTTGCGTCGAGTTGGAAAAAACGTTTGTGAGTGTGGTGAGGGAGGAGGGGGGGAGGGGAAGGGGAGGATATGGCTGTTGAGTAATNTGAGGGGAGGGGGGCAAGGTGCTCGAATGCTGTGGCTCGGCAGATCCTCAACTGTTTGCATTACATTAAAGATCGATGAAAACTAAAGACGGGTAAATTAAGCTTGTGGTGAGCATTAAGCACAGGCCGCTCCAGCGCATAATGCCCGGTAGGATATCGTTAACGGTATGATGAAATCGGCCAAACGCCAAAAAAACCGTATTCCGTTTTTTTACTGAAAAATAATGTCCACCTAAAGGCCCATCTTCCATGAAAATCACAGGGCTGAATTTTAACTAGAAAGTGTCAAAATATTACACTAAAGTTTTCGGCCATGTCCATCCGGCATGATGAAGTCGGCCATCCGC
>JAWQUT010000533.1:75524-85416 GCA_033807755.1 Ellobium chinense | reverse complement strand
TAGTTCATAAAAGCCCATTAATTTATCGTCAAACTGTCGGCTATCTACCACGGTCGACCCCCAATTCGGCATGATGAATTCAGCCAGCGCGATAGATGTCGCTTGGCCGAAACTGTTAATCCGCGGCTGACCCCGATCCGGCATGATGATTTCAGCCCGCACGGTAAATGTCGCTTGGCTGATTTCATGATGCCACTTGACTTCGGCCATATCCAACATTTTATTTTCAAAAGCTGTTTTCTCTGAAAATTGCCAATGTTGAACATTATTATAAGAAACGTAAGAGGAGAAAGTATTTTTATACTATTTGAATTAAGTAGTACAGTCATTTGTGCGGAATTCTTTAATTAATTCAGTTTTTTAGCTCTCCTGTAAAGTTTGGTGTTATGCACATGGCCGATTTCATCATACCGTTAACGATATTTTTAATGGGAGCTTCAGGTTTGACCTTAACACCGTATTCATTCCGGTCTTGTAGGAGATAAGTGGGAAATTGAATGCAGGTATTGAGGAAACTGTTGAGCTTCTTCTCATTAATTGCTGATCTGGTAGTGAGGGGTGGTATCGTTTTTTGAGTATCGAACCTTTCGATACTAGTAAGTCCGATGTCGGCACCAGAACTTCCACTGTTAGGTTTTGATACTTGTTCGATGAAAACCGCAGGTTTTCTTATGTAAATTGCCTAGTTTAGCAGCGGTTTTGGACAGTATCAAAAGCGTGGAAGGGAACTGAAAGGAATTGAAATGCCTGCCCAGTATGGAGAATCAGAATCAATATTTTCGATACTTAGAGTTAGAAGAAAAATTATCGCGATACCTAAAAGTCCTCATATCGGCCCACTACTATGAGCTGATGATGGTAAAATGTGAAAGGAGCTATAATATTACTTTTTAAAAAAATGGTTTGGAAAATGAGAGTTCTAAATTCCACGTCTTTTACCACTGAATTTTGTCTCCTTGACATATTTTTGAAATAGGAACTTGCACGGACCGATCTCTCTTTTATCGACAAAATGGTTTTATTTTTGTTTTCCTCCAAATTCTTTCTCTGTTTTTGTGTTTTGCTTCATCATCGCAACCTACATGTCAACACGTGTGTTCTAACAACTGAACATTTAAGAGTATCCGGACAACCAGACAGACCCATAATGACTTGTTAACTCTGAGCTAGTTTTAGTTTAGCTCACATAGTTGTTTTTTTTTAATAGCATTACCGTATCTATTTTTAGCCTGCTCACTATTTCTTACAATGCCTTCCTAAACAGTTTTAAGCCAACCAGTCATATATTTCTTGTTACATATTTACATCAGCATTATATCTTAAGCCTACAAAAGGGTCACATTGGACCGGAAAAGTCGTATATTATTGATCTTAATAGTGACAGCGTATTAAAGTGTATTATCATATCATTTTCAAATTCTTTTACAAGGGCTGGCATGACGGACCTTTTTTTTTTCTTTTATCATTGTTCCAAATGATGATAGTGATGGAAATAAAGACAACTATGATAATAATGGTTGTGTGGAGAGGTATGGGACACGAACAGTCTGTCATTTGTTTCTGAATGTCATCACAGCCGAAATACTGGCTACTTGCTAATGATGTTCAGTACATATTTTTGAAATTGCTAATGCCCACAGGAAAGTGTATTCAAAAGGCAATCCGCAACTCCTATGACAGCTTATAATAATAATAATAATGCGGTTTATAAGTCTCATATCCAGGCTAATGCCCGCTCATGCGACTTCACACTATTATTACCCAGCAGGCCTGATCACTCTTGGACTTTCTCGACTCCCTGGGGAGCATACAGTGCCGCTGCCATTTATAGGCGCTGATCACTAGCATTCTGACAATATCTTCCACTACCTATAGCCAGATACCCATTTTACAGACGGGTGGACTGAGGAAAATGTGAATGAAATGCTTTCCCAAGACACTTACAACATGACCGTGGTTAAAATATTCATCGTACTTATACAAACTTCTATATGTTTTAAAAGTTCTCACAGAACCTTAATGCTAAAAAGAATTAGGTAAATTGAACAGAAACAAATAAAGGAGTTTCTATAATGGCATTTGCCCCTCCAACCCACCTACCTATCTATAGACCACACACTGTATGGCCGAAATTTCAGAACCAGAAATTTGATATATAGCAATCTCTGGTGGGTTTCTAAGGTGACTTTGATTCATTCTTGACAACTAACCAAGCGCATCCATCGCCTATTCACAACGTTTGCATGTTCCAGTGGCTTTGCAAGTAAGCGGAATCGCCTGCAATTCAAGCAATTTGCGTACATGCAGATCTATATCTGCTGGCTGGTGTTTGACCTTCCACGACCTCTGAAACCACCCCAAAATGAGCGGGAGTTTAACTGCTATCACACACGCACCCACACATCCATATACACAAATACTCACCCACAAACACGATTATCAAGGTTCTAATCATGTGAGCGCTGAAGAACGATAAGGAACGATAAGGTCTGCAAAGGGAAAAAGATAACCCCCTCGGTTATGGATGTAAGCTAAGGATGGGATTTATCTGTCTATTTAGATAGACTCGTGGACTGGGGAGTCAAGGTCAGGGGAAATGTTTAGAGTATGTATTATAATCATCACAACGGCTAATGGGAAAGGATCAGGGAGTGATTGCAAGTTGTAGAAGAGGGAAAGATAGGGGGAGAGAGAACGAGAGAGACAGAGAGAGAGAGAGANAGAGAGAGACAGACATACAGACAGACAGAGAGACAGACAGACAAACAGACAGACAGACAGAGAGATAGAGAGAAAGAAGGGAGGGAGGATAGAGGTAGAGAATTAAAAGAAGAAGAAGAAGAGAAGAATAGGAGGGACAGAGAGAAAGAGAGAGAGAGAGAGAGGAGAAAAAAAGAAAGAAAGGGAGGATAGACGTGTAGAATGAGAACGAGAAGAAAAAGAAGATAGAGAAGAAGAAAAAGGAGACGAAGAAAAAGAAGAAAAAGAAAACAGAGAGGGACAAAGTGAGTAAGTGATGGAGTGAGTGAGTGAGTGAGCGAGAGAGAGAGAGAGAGAGAGAGAGAGAGAGAGAGAGAGANAGAGAGAGAGAGAGAGAGAGAGAGAGAGAGAGAGAGAGAAAGAGTGTTTGAAAGAAAAGGGGCTTTCGACGACGGCGGTCTCTAAAGAAAAACAGAAGTCGAACAACGGAAAAAGAAATGAGAAAGAAAAAGAAAGGAAAGGACTGAAAATGAAAGATGACCTCGGAACAAGTAAGGTGATGTCATCATGGGGTGTGGGGAGTGNGGGGGGGGGGGGGGGGGAGAGAAGGGCAATGGGTGGAGATTGAGGGTTTGATAACAGCTTCATCTCCGCCTCGCTGTTATTTGTTTTTATTAACCCATTCACCTGACAAAATTTAAGCTCTCCTAATTTCCGTGTTCCCCATCAATTTTCTCAAGTTTTGTTTATTTTGAAAAACGCTTCCCGACCACCTCTCCGCCTTCGTCCTAATTTGTAGTTTTTACACAGCTGTAGACCAACTGACTAGACGGAGGGGGAAAGTAATCAAATAGGTAATGAACTTATCAAAGTAAGTAGATTTTGAGACCACTTCACTGTCAACACAAAAGGGAGCGCAGCAGGTGTTCAAATTTACTGTTGATCCCCTTGTCAAAGCCTTGTCACTAACGTTGATTACAAAATAATCCTCAGACCTGGTGCCTACACCTAATCTCCTCCAGTTTTCCCACCTTTCTAAACAAGCGTCCCGACTTTCGTTTCCGTTTCTTTTCTTTCGCAGTTTTCTCTAGTTATATTTTTGCAAGTTCTTAGCTGTCACGGAGGGCGGAGGAGAGAGAAGAGAAAAATAAAAACCCGGATCAGCATCGCGAAACAATCCCTAGAATGATCCGAGTTTTTGTATGGCGATACAACGTAGTCCGTTTTAGCGTCAGTTTTGTTGTCGTTCGGTCTAGGGTTTCCTGTTCAGAGAAAGGGGAGGTTACCCTAGTCTATTGTTGTTTTCAAGGGACGTAAGTTAGTGATCCTTCTGCCACTTGTTCCTGTTTACTTTAAGCTGGGCAAAGTGGGGATTAGCCATAGGCGGGAAATGAGAGAGTACCGATGGGAGAAGCCGTTGAATTTAGGGGCGAGATGGGAAGGTAAGGGAAGGGAAGGGAAGGGAAAGGNGGGGGGGGGGGGGGGAGAGGGCAGGAGAGGGGAAGAGAAGGGAGGGGAGAGAATAGACTGAAGATTTAGAAATGATAAGCGCTAGGCTAAGTCTTGCATGGAGTATCCGATGTGTTCAATCGGTCTAGGATTACAAACGGCAGAGAGAAAGAGAGAGGGAGAATGATAGATAGATGGAGAGAGAGAGAGAGAGAGAGAGAGAGAAAGAGATGGGCGGAGAAGGAGCGGAGAGTGAGAGATGGAAACCGCAGAAAGACAGAGAGAGAAAGAGAGAGAGAGAGAAAGAGAGAGGGAGTGAGAAAGAGAAAGGCCATCAGAACGAGAACCCCTCCATCACCAAACATCAACAGAAACCACACCATACGTAATACCATTCTCGAACATCCACTACAACGACTACACCACAGGCAACGAGAAAACTAGCAGTAGCAGCAACAACAACAACAACAACAACAACAACAACAACAACAACAACAACACAATTTATATAATATCTAACATCCTAACTAACACCACTACCACCATCACCACGAACACTAGTCTTCTAGTTGGACGACAGTTTGCAAGAACTGAGTTTTCATCAAACTTTGTCCCCAAAATTCAATATTATGATGTCTAATGATATTTCCTCGCGACCATCATAAAACATCTTGGGTAAGTAAATCGGATAAGTGCAACTAAATATTCCCAATCAGTGAAATCTGTCTGAGCCCTTTACGTAGCCAGTAGTCAATTACTGAAGATGGGTGACGTCATGTCTTCCCTCAATGATAGAGGCGGGAGAAGGGGGNNATGGGGGGGGGGAACAGGTAGGAAGTATGATGTGAGAGACTGATAGACAACAGCATTTATAATTATGTCATTAAATTAATGTTATGATTTGTGTGTTAGTTCTCGGAAGTCTGGGTGTTGGCTAGATGAGAAATTGGTAGATGAATGAAAATCGAATGCATGATGCGGTTTTGCAGTGTATTTTGTTCATGTAATTTGGTATTGTGAAATGATGAATGTTAGCCTATGACTTTATAACAGTTTTAAACTTTGAAACTTTGAATTTGAACTTGTGTCACGGGAAAAGACCGTATACGCCAAAATCATAATTTTACAGGAAACGCAAAAAAAAAAAAACAACCCACAAAAACTTACTTCGTAGTCTATATCTAGTCCGTATATTACCGTATGGTAAAAGCAAGTGATATCTTTAACAAGCCAGTGAAAGAGTTTTGAATGACTGGGTTTTATTATTATAGACTTTCATTTCAGGTGTAATTTACACATAATAAACCTAAGGTGTAGCTTAAGTTTATTTCAAATCATGAAGTTACAGTATCTATGACCTGCCTGTGTCTAAGATCACCCATCTTCTCAATCCACGATGCTACGCGCCTGGTCATGGGTGCTCTTATTCCAGATGTAATTTACACTTAAAAAACAACGACTACCTGTGACTTGAGTTTATTTCTAGTTCTAAAATTGTCTAAGATCTACCTCCTGTTAAGCCCACCCACATCTAGTGATCCACCAAAATACGCCCCTGGCCTCTCGTGTCCTCATTCCAGGTGAAATCCACAATTTAAGAGGCCAGTACTTTTGACTGGAGGTTATTTAATTTCAAGCTCCAGGCTGTGCAGGACTCGCCTTTGCCTGTTTACACCTATCTCATCAACACAAAATGCTACGCCCCTGGTGATGCGTGCTCTGATTCCAGGTGTATCGTACACTTAACAAACCACAACTACCTGTGTCTTGGGTTTATTTCAAGTTCTAAAGTTAACTAAGATCCGCCATCCGTCTCTTCATCCACTAGAATACGCCCCTGGCTTTTGGCACTCTCACTCCAGGTGAGATCAACAATCTACCTACAACTTAAGAAACCTGTACCTATGTCTTGAATTTATTTAATCTCAAGCCCCAAAGTTATCTAAGACTCGCTTCTGAGTTTACCTATCTCCTCAACCCACACTGCTACGCCCCTGGCCGTGTGAACTCTCATTCCAGGTGTAAGGTACACTTAACAAACCACAACTACCTGTGTCTTGGGTTTGTTTCAAAGTCTAAAGTTATCTAAGATCTGCCTTGGGCTAAGACCACCCTTCTCCTCACCCACCAAAATACGCCCCTGGATTTGGCATCTGACTCCAGCAGTAACCCATAACTTAAAAGACCAGTATCTATGACTGGGGTTTATTTAATTTTATGTCCCGTGGCTATCCAAAATTCGCCTTTGTCTATCACCCATCTCCTCAATCCACAATGCTACGCCCCTGGCTGTGTGTGCTCTTGTTCCAGCTGTAGCGTACACTTAACAAACCACAACTACCTGTGCCTTGCGTTTATTTCAAATTCTCCACCTGTGGGAAACAAGCACCATCACCTCTAGACAGTGACAACGATATTATGATTAACACATGGACCAGACAAGTACGAATCGGATTATAAACCTCAATTCCTTACAATCGTCTCCACTTAATTACAGTCCGCTTTACCGCAACATTCTGTTAGTAACAATACATTTCACTTGCAGGAAGCAATAGTTAACACTCCTGGTGACGACGATATTATGGTTAACACATGGAACAGACAAGTTCGAATCGGATTATAAACCTAATTTCAGAGTCATTCCTTTACAATTGTCTCCACTTAATTACAGTCTGCTTTACACCAGTCATCTGTTAAGGTATGAATATGTCAATGTGTTTTTCACTGTTGGCTATATAAGGTTTTACACCTCTCATTATCTTATCCTGGGGTGCCGTGTCAAAATACTTTCCAAACTTGTTTAGCCCTTCCTCCAAATTTTGACGCAAAGAAAAATGCACCTGAACCAATTAGATTGTGAAAACTTAGGCAGTGAAGCAGACAACCTATTATTTTAGGCCTTTTCACTCAGTAAACAGAGAAACAGAGTAACCTTACCCACCTAGCAACAACCACAAATTTTATACTTGAGTGACTAANTAAAATTGTCTAAGATCTACCTCCTGTTAAGCCCACCCACATCTAGTGATCCACCAAAATACGCCCCTGGCCTCTCGTGTCCTCATTCCAGGTGAAATCCACAATTTAAGAGGCCAGTACTTTTGACTGGAGGTTATTTAATTTCAAGCTCCAGGCTGTGCAGGACTCGCCTTTGCCTGTTTACACCTATCTCATCAACACAAAATGCTACGCCCCTGGTGATGCGTGCTCTGATTCCAGGTGTATCGTACACTTAACAAACCACAACTACCTGTGTCTTGGGTTTATTTCAAACTCTAAAGTTAACTAAGATCCGCCATCCGTCTCCTCATCCACTAGAATACGCCCCTGGCGTTTGGCACTCTCACTCCAGGTGAGATCAGAATCTACTTACAACTTTAGTAACCTGTACCTATGTCTTGCATTTATCTAAGACTCGCCTCTGTCTGAGTTCACCCATCTCCTCAACCCACAGTGCTACGCCTTTGGCCGTGTGAACTCTCATTCCAGGTGTAAGGTACACTTAACAAACCACAACTACCTGTATCTTGGGTTTGTTTCAAAGTCTAAAGTTATCTAAGATCTGCATTGGGCTAAGACCACCTTTCTTGAGACCAGTATCTATGACTGGAGTTTATTTTAATTTCAAGTCCCGTGGCTATCCAAGATTCGCCTTTGTCTATCACCCATCTCCTCAATCAACATTGCTACGCCCTGGCCGTGCGTGCTCTCGTTCCAGCTGTAACGTACACTTAACAAACCACAACTACCTGTGCATTGCGTTTATTTCAAGTTCTCCACCTGTGGGAAACAAGCACCATCACCTCTAGACAGTGACAACGATATTATGGTTAACACATGGACCAGACAAGTACGAATCGGATTATAAACCTCAATTCCTTACAATCGTCTCCACTTAATTACAGTCCGCTTAAACGCAACACTCTGTTAATGACAATACTTTTCACTTGCAGGAAGCAATAGATAACACCCCTGGTAACAACATATTATGGTTAACACATGGACCAGGCAAGTTCGAATCGGATTATAAACATAATTTCAGAGTCATTTCTTTACAATTGTCTCCACTTAATCACAGTCCGCTTTACACAGTCATCTTTTAATAGCAGTGTACTTTTCACTTGCAGGATGCATCAGTTAACATCCCTAGTGACAACGATGTTATGGTTAACACAAGGGCTAGACAAGTTCCAAACTGATTATAAACATTATTCCCCTACAATCGTCTACATTTAATTACAGCTCGCTTTACAGCAACATACTCGTAATAGTCATACATTTCCACCTGTGCCACTTGCAGGAAGCAACAATTAACATCCCTAATGACAACGATATTATGGTTAACACATGGGTTTAACAAGTTCGAATCGGCTTATAAACCCCATTCCACTTAATCACAGTCCGCTTAACCGAAATTTTATCTTAATGGCAATAATGTTCCACCTGTAGAGAGCAACAAGTATCACATCTATTGACAACGATATTATGGTAAACACATGAACAAGTTCGTGTTTGATTATAAACCTTACTTCTACGTAGTAGCCTCCACACAACAACCATGCGCTTAACTGCAACGTGCGCTTTATGACAGTAGATTTCAGATGATGACAACAAAAAAACTCTACATCTTATATTAAAGTTATGGAATAATTGCAACTCCTTTTAATCGCGATTTCTTCAATGCTACTGAAGAAATCGATTAAGCTGAGTCCACATTATGTACATTCTTCCAACAAGTGTTCTTGACTTGGTTCTTAAAAATCAGATGTTTTAGTTTTTTAACCCATACCTGTTATCAATCATCATCATCATCATCATTGTCTTCGTCGTCGTCGTCATCATCGCCCTATACATCATTATCGACTTTGAATATTATTATTATCATTCACATTATCATCGATTTATTTGTATAATGTATTCATCATATCATCGTCATCATCATCAATTTTTTCGCAAGGGTCATCATAATGAACATTATTATCAGCACCTTCACAACCACCACCACCACCACCACCTCTTCCACCACCACCACCATCATTAGCATAATCGTCCCTATCATGTGTAGAATGCAAAAACNCACACACACACACACACACACACACACACACACACACACACACACACACACACACACACACACACACACACACACACCACTCACCCCTACCTGCCCAAGGTTCGCTCAAAAATTTAAGCTTTGGAAAAAAAAACCCCTAGACTATATCCAACCTTCTCACTTAATTCTATTTAGATTTGTTTTGGAGTGTTCCTTCTCAGAAGCAAGCAATCAACAAACTTGGATAACAAGATGTGAAGAAGATAGTAAAAGAGGAAATGTTAACTAAAACAGATCCGAGAGAGAGAGAGAGAGAGGGAGAGAGAGAGAGAGAGAGAGAGAGAGAGAGAGAGAGAGAGANNNGAGAGAGAGAGAGAGAGAGAGAGAGAGAGAGAGAGAGAGAGAGAGAGAGAGAGAGTAGAAGAAAAATATTCAGAGGAAATGAGATAATTATCACCATCATCTTCCTCATCAACACCAACTTTTGTGGTCGATTAAGCATGCTAAGGTCAATTTATTTAACATTAAGTGCTTGAACCCTACCTGTTTCCGGTCTAATGTAAAATTGAGAAGTCGGCAAAGTCACGAAACCCGTATCACCGATACGTCTCCTATCAGCCAACAGGTAGTGTACTTTGACTTGAAACGAAATGCACTAGATTATGGAACAAATTCATGGAGTGACGT
>JAWQUT010000533.1:24086-44524 GCA_033807755.1 Ellobium chinense | reverse complement strand
GGAAGGGTAGGGTATACCGCTAAACCGTGGTTGCTAATATTTCCTTCAGCGACATCTAGATCTACATGGTTCCGAATTTTGCACACAGCCATTAAGAGCAGATTTATGTGATGTGTGTTTTTCTCTTTAATCTTTTCGCGATGTGTAGTTTCGATTTTTAAAATTGCGTACATGACTACAAAAAAAAAACAACTGCAGTTGATCTCGGGAATCCCAGCTGGGATCATGTCACAACTTTCAATTTGTGAAGTATTCAAGTTTGTCAGGAGTATGTGATATTTATAAGAAATAAGGAACTTAAAACCACATCTTTACAATGAGTGTGAAAGTTTGTTGATGTTGTTGTTGCTGTTGTTAGTTAATAAGCTTTAAGGTTGTACGGTTCCCCTACGCAACACACACACACACACACACACACACACACACACACACACACACACACACACACACACACACACACACACACACAGTTTCTTCTGCTCTGCAAGATTTACAACCTACACCCCATTATGACCCACCTTCCCGACCTTTGCTTCATTTTTCTTCTCAATTCGACGCCTCTATAAAGCCCTGAGCCGAATGAAGCTGTCATTATGGCAAGACGCGAGCACATCGAATGAATAGGGAGTCCTCTATCGGTAATTGGTAGTTTCGGTTTAACGTCCCCCTTATGGTGTCAGCAAGGGTGATAATTTCGTATGCCGGAAATGGCTTTGGGCGCCGAGCTTGCAGTGCAGAGGTGAAGGCTTTGCAGTGGAGAGGTCAGAGGTGTGAGGGTAAAGGTCATTGAGAGTAGAGAGAAATAGAGTGAAGCAGAGACGAGACAGCAAAATCCGTCACTAGGGAGTGATAAAAAACAGTCATAAAGGTATCTTATGTTAGGTGAGAAACGACAGTACTATTTCCTTGACAAATTATAGCAACGTACTGACATTCGAAAATGAGGTGGGGGAGGGGGGGAGTGAAGGGAAGGAGGAGGAGACGAAAATGAGAAATAAGAAGGAAGGAGTGGAGAAGGAGAAGGGGAGGAGGAGGAGGAGAAAAAAGAAGAAGGAGCAGCAGAAGAAGAAGAAGGGGAAGATAAATAAGAAGAAGATGAAGAAGGGGAAGAAGATGAAGAAGGGAAAGAAGATGAAGAAGGGGAAGAAGATGAAGAAGGGGAAGAAGAAGAAGATAAAGAAGAAGAAGAAGAAGTAGAAGAAGGAGAAGAAGAAGAAGAGGATAAAGAAGAAGAAGATAAAGAAGAAGAAGAAGAAGAAGAAGAAGAAGAAGAAGAAGAAGAAGAAAATAAAGAAGAAGAAGTAGAAGATAAAGAAGAAGAAGATGAAGAAGAAGAAGAAGAAGAACATGAAGAAGAAGAAGAAGAAGAAGAAGAAGAAGAAGAAGAAGAAGAAGAAGGGGAAGAAGAAGAAGATAAAGAAGAAGAAGATAAAGAAGAAGAAGAAGATGATAAAGAAGAAGAAGAAGAAGAAGAAGAAGAAGAAGAAGAAGAAGAAGAAGAAGAAAATAAAGAAGAAGAAGATAAAGAAGAAGAAGAAGAAGAAGATAAAGAAGAAGAAGATAAAGAAGAAGAAGAAGAAGAAGAAGAAGATAAAGAAGAAGAAGATAAAGAAGAAGAAGAAGAAGATAAAGAAGAAGAAGAAGAAGAAGAAGAAGAAGAAGAAGAAAAAGAAAAAGGGGAAGAAGAAGAAGAAGAAGAAGAAGAAGAAGAAGAAGAAGAAGAAGAAGAAGATAAAGAAGAAGAAGAAGAAGTAGAAGAAGAAGAAGAAGAAGAAGGAGATAAAGAAGAAGAAGAAGAAGAAAAAACAGTTCAGCAGACAGACGCGTAGAATTAGACTGCAGATAAATTTAAAATGTCATCTTTAAGTTTCATTCCGTACCATTCCCATGAATAGTTTCATGCATCTATTATTATCTTTTGCCTTTCATTCGCTTTCTGTACTCTCCATATACTTTCTTGCTTGTTAATTTCCTACTTTTTATAATTTTCTGTCCTGCTTGTCATCTTTCTTTCTTTCTTTCTTTCTTTCTTTCTTTCTTTCTTTCTTTCTTTCTTTCTTTCTTTCCTTCTTTCTTTCTTTCTTTCCTTCTTTCGTTGCTTGTATGTGATCAGTCGGTACACCTCGCTATCTGCATACCACGTTCTACTTTTGTCTTCTTTCGAATACATACATCAGTCTTCAGTAATATAAATGCCTACAGACAATCCATCTCTTTACCCCACCTTGTTATCGCAACCGTAATCGATCAATTTTTTGTCTTTACAAATACTTGTCATTGTTCCCAGACTTGAACGAGTTTTCAAAGTATTCGGTATTTGGATTAGCATTTCGTACTGTTGGCTTGCAACTTGTTGGTGAGAGAAGATTTAACTAAAATATTGAAAATCGACTTCGATTTCTCAGATTTTCGAGATCGAGTCTAACTTGTTTACAAATTCTTCTCAGAACTCTTACAGAATTGCCTAAAAACTGACAACAAATAACACATTTGCTAAAGTGTTTCTGAAAAAGGAGCAGGCAACGTGTTCAGATTCCCTCTCAGGATCACTCACCTTCTACAATAATAATTATGTCTGTGTCCCCTTCCCAATGCTTCCTAATTTAGTCCCCTGAAGTCTGATACATTCAGTGCCCTATCCACCTCATTCCTCTCCCGATCTCCCCCCCTCTTCCCACCCCCCACCCCACCTCAAAACACCTTAAGAAAATCCAACTTGCCTGTGTCTCGATACCCCCCTCACCTGTCTAAAACAAAACCTGCCTGAGTCTTGCTACGCCCATGCAATAGCCCCACGTGTGACACGACCGTAACATCATTCCCCACCTTCCCAAGAAAACTATTAGTGTCTCACTACCTCCATAAGTAACGCCCATGTCTCAGAAACTGGTAGCACCATCATCCACCTTTTAAAATAACCTATCTGTAGCTCCCCCGCCCCCAACATTGGTAATCCTATTCTCCACTTCGTCATGAAAGCCTACCTATTTCACCCTCCTCCAAGAACTCTTTCTCTACGCCCCTGCCACCATCACTCTATTTTACGTATCAATAAGCACCCGAAGAGAAAAATTCCTCACGGCATCCACAGACTCACAGAGACGTTAAGAAATAAAACGATCAAAGTACGACAATAAAGAAGCAAAGAAAATTTCAGCACCGTCAAAATAAAGTTTCA
Organism: Ellobium chinense; assembly: GCA_033807755.1. NCBI lineage: Eukaryota > Metazoa > Mollusca > Gastropoda > Ellobiida > Ellobiidae > Ellobium > Ellobium chinense. The sequence goes on along the minus strand of JAWQUT010000533.1, from coordinate 41,346 downwards.
GGAGTGAGTAAGAACGAGGCCTGTGAATGGCAAATAAATACGTCCTCCGGGTTTGACTAGTGTTGAGAAAATTTGTCGGCTCCGCTTAACCGCAACTCCTCTAGAGCGGCGAAAAAATGCAATAACAGAGATGGCGATTATCCATATAAACAATGCTGTGGTTTGTTATCTGAAACACATTTTTGCAATTTGACGGATGTTGCGATTACACAAATTGCATTTACGTAGAGCTCACTGTACCTGAACTGAGATTTTGTGCAGCCAAACAGAGGAAAGTGAAAGATAAACAGGAAAAAAAAACAACAAAAAATAAGGTGTCGGGGAAATAAGGATTTTCTTGTCCGTCAACACCTGTTAATCAGACATATTTCCAAGGGAAAAAGACTTAGCTGTGTTTTCATAACACATTGGCATGTCACTCTTGAAAGGTTTCTTTTCTCTGTCTGTGGATACGAGACAGATCTATTAGGTGCACACGTTGACTTAGTTCATACTTTGAGGAAAGAACGTAAGTCCCAAATCGCCCTGTGCTGAATATGGCTTGACGTAATGACCCGGTGTTAGTCAAAGAAGTATCAGGACGTCACAAAACGATGACGTCATTATGCCTGTCAGAGAACCAGGGGGAAATGAAACAAAGCGATGACATCACTCTCAACACCATTTTGTTAGGGAGTTAAAGAACAGTTAACACTGGAATGCTGCACACAAAGTTTACATATTTCAAAACGGCAACTTTCAGCACAGCTTCTCGATAGTCAAAAGGATATGCAGGGAGGAATTAAAAAACTAGAGGTCCAGAGTTCGAACCCCTCTCGAGGGGTGATGGAGAGGGGAGGGGGTTAAGAGTCAATAGAAAGACACTTAGGAGTCATGACCTAAGTATGGCCCAGCCTTTTGAAGAGCGTCAGGAAGTCAACGGCTGAGACACTTATAAGACGTGGGTATCTTCCTCTGAAGATCTTCCGTCGCGTCGCTCTCCGAATACAAGTTCCCTGTGTAATGATGTTGAAAACTTATCAGCTAAAGATCCACGATGAAAGCTCTTTGGTTTAAACTACTTTACACAAACACATTCGCACAGATTTTCAAATATTTATCCACTCACCTACATATCTATGCCTGATTTTGTAGGCCCATTGCACACACCTTCCGGGGAAAACAAAAAGACATTCTCACTTCTCTTCTAAAACTGTCTCGCTTAATTATTTGCGTTCTGTTTTTCTTTTTAAACAGTGAGTTTAACAACAGAAACAACGACAACTCCTGGACCCTTCACGGACGCCCCCTACCGGATAGGAGCCGTCAAGAATGAGAGTGAGAGTAAGTACCACAGGCAAGACCAACTTCGGGTCGTTTCGGTGATCTCCGTGGCGGTCATTTTTAAATGCTGCAATATTTGACTAAACTAGTCACTGGTGTATGTTGAGATATGAAGTCTTATTAAAATGAATCAAATTTAAATTACAGGTGGCTCTGAGGTTATGTGAGAGAACATGTAAATGGCAAAGGCACTGTATACTCCTCAGGGAGTTGAGAAAGTCATAGAGTGACCTGGCCTACTGGGGTAATAATAGTCTGAAATCACGTGAGTAGCCATCAGCCTGGATTCGAGACTAGTAAACCGCATTATTATTATTATTATTATTATTATTGTTGTTGTTATGGAATGAGCAGCATCTTATGTGAGAGAACCTGTAAATGGCTAAGTATTGATACCAAGAATTCATTAACTATTTGAAAAGTCAACAAGTATCGATACTGTCAAGCAGTCTTGCCCTTCAATATTTATCTTGCTCCTTACTCTGTTTCAGTTGACACAGACAGTCTTCCCATGACGGTTCTAATAGTGATGCTGGTGTTAATATCGATACTTCTTTTCCTGGCCGTCTTTTTACTGTTACACCGATACCGAAGTAAGTAGACACTCTTCTAAATGTATCATTTAGTAACGCAGGGATACTTTGAGTGAAGCGTACTTTTGATTTCATCATGATATAAGCCAGTGTACTCATGAAGTTTGACATTTTTTACTTTTGTAGAATTGNGGGGGGGCATATGAAATTGTATATTGTAATAAAATCTAAATAACAATCATGTATAAAAATGGATTCCTCATGGATGGATATGTTTTTCGAGGACTGAAACAAGGGAACGATTTTCAGAGGAGAACAGAAGTCTTTGATTCACCTCCATCCCCATCCTTTTGTTTTCTCGAACACGCCTCTGGGCTTGCCAGTCTGTGGGAAGAGGACAACTCTTGGGTCCTGATTCCAAGTATCCTTCTGTTGTTTATTTTGGTAAAGAAGTGGATGATAATCCCGGAACAAAAACAATTTTTTACAAGAGAGAAGAATTTCACATGAACTCGGAAAAGCTTCACATACTGAGTCATTATCACTTAAATAAACTGTTATACTCACAATCTAAAACATTTCTCAAAGGACTTCAATTTTCTTTTCTAGACCTCCAAAAATAATCCCTAGTTTTATTCCCAGGCGTTCAAAAAAATAATCATCACACTTCGACGCGCATCTCACGAAAGGATGTATGTGGCATTTACGAGTCTTTCAGGAGAACGTTTTAAAGTTTCAACGACATTTAGAATTAATATAGTAAGTCCGATCAGTAAATGTTTAATATTTCCGAAACGAATGGAACTATCCATATTGCACTTTGTGAGAACATAGATCTCCTCTTGGGCTTTCGGGAAGTGGTCTCAGCTCAAAACACCCAAAATGCTGCATACGCGTCTTCGTGAGATGGACAACGGTTTGTTCCCAGACGTCTGGGAATAATCCCTGCACTTGTTGCCAGACATCTGAGATAATCCCAGCTCTCATTCACAAACTTCCAAGAAGAATCCCCACACTCATTCCCAGACATCTAAGAATAATCCTTGCACTAACTTGTTTTTAGACGTCTGAGAACAATCCCCACGTTTATTCCCAGACGTCTAAGAATAATCTCCGTGCTTGTTCCCAGACATTTAGGTGTCTTTCTCATTCCTTAAGATTGCACAAGCCAAACTCTAAGAAATCTCGCCAAGGCTAGCCCGCGGGTCTGGTGCCACGTCTATGATCAAATCCTATATTGTTTACTGGATCATGTTTACTGAGGACCCTTCGTGTAGATTTTTCACACTTCTAATTTTGATGGAAAGGGGTTAAAATCTGGCTTCCTTTTGCTGATCACAGGCCCGCCCGAATGAAATCCGTTAAAACCACTGGGAAACAGCCTACAACAATTATTACATTTCTTTTACAAATTCAGGACTGATATTCACCAACTTTGCGGTGTGATCTTAAGTTATACTATCTATACAAAGTGTCCAAAGATCATATTTTATACTCTGTTATTATTGATTCTGATAGGCCATTTGTTTTTATTTTTTCACATACAGCCTTAATTCCATACCGGAGTCTGTCCTAGTAGTATATTAAGAAATCACAGTTGTCTGGGAATAAGCATTCCATTTCGCAAATTATTTATCATGGACTGGTTTTCTGGAATTTCAAGTCCAGGATATCCTATTGTATATATAAAACATATAACTTGTTAATCTCATAAGAAGACAATGCATGCTTATTGTTTATTATACCACTCTCTCGTCAGGTCGGTGTCAGAGGCGTGACGAGGAGCTATACCGACCCCCTGCATACTGCCTCGCCCCTGACCACCATTTGGACTGGGGGGACAATTCCTCCACCCTCAAGAGCAAAGGATCCGCCCGCACGTTGAACTCAAGAAGTCACTACAGCATCGCTGCTCACCATATGCACATGCCGCTCCCACCCATCCCTCACTCTACAGTGCCCAGGCGAGGCAGAAGTAAGTCTACAGTGTCTGGTCAGTTTAAGAGCTTTCGCACTAACGATGGGACCTCTTACAGCATAAGAATTACATTCACACTGTATGATGAACGCTACTAAGGATGTGTTCAGCACTGAGGCTCAAATGTAATCCTTACGATGGTAAAAGATCCCACCGTTAATGCGCAAGCTCTCAAATATCTGCCACTACGAAAAGACAAGTCCAAATCATAGTTTGGAGCAGAGCTGATACTAGCCTTTTTTTCATTAGCTGACACAAACAGAAAACACACTTTGTCAGTTGACTTGCATCATACTATGTCCATGCTGACTTCATACGTGGTGTCCCACGTGACTTAAAGAGATGAATTACGAACATACACGCCAACTTGGACGGCTGTGGACAATGTACAGGCTGATGTAGCAAGTCATTTTCATTTTTTTTGCCCAATCTTGAGCCGTCTCTGGTTTTACTCCGTTCTCGGAATCGATTACAGCTGGGCGGAGACACAGGCTGATAGGCTGATCGACAGGAGCGAATTCCATGAGAAGGGAAATAACCTCAATAATTTTCATCAGTATTGTATGGGAGGCAACTTTAATTTGATCATGTCAGAAAACTTGTCTATTTGTTTCAACTGTTGATTAATTCGACATGAGACAGCGTGCATGATTTTAATGAGAGAAGGTTTGGTAAAAGTTTTTTTTTTCTTTATTTTGAAGTTCATAAACTCTGATTGCTTAGCTGGCTAAGGGTTTTTCCCCTTTTTTGTTTGACTTTTATTTTCGCAGCTGAATCTCCTTATGCTACTGTTGGCGCTGCTACCTTGGCTGCTGCTGCTGCTTCTGGTGCTACTGCTAGTCATGATGATGATGATGTTGATGATATAGAAGAGGAAGATGAACAGAATGAGGAAGAGGAGGAGGAACTGATGGAAGAAGAACCAGAGGAGGAGAAAGAGGAAGAGGCGAAGGTTGTATTCGGGAATTTCCGATGCAAGCATTCACTCATCCCCTAACACTCCAATAGGTTGAACTAGCGTGACGTCATCATGGGTTTTCCCCGTTAGTCTTCTTACTTTCAGAAATATTCTTCTTAATGAACAAGCTTTGTGGGAATAAAAACATGACTTTTCAGAGGCATTCAGCTCAAAATAGTACACATCTAGGAAAATGATGGATTCGATCCGATACACCGGGTTTGTTTTTTTTTTTCGTTTTCAGTGGATTGACACATCTCTTATTTTTATGTTTATCGGGAGAACGGCTTCATGGAGACAATTAAACTCAAACAGATCTTACCGAAAAGTCTGATTGAGTATTGTGATTTCATTCATCCCCAATCCCCAATGGCGTAATATGAGGCTTTTTCACGATCAAAATCCGAGCGAGATAAAGTCAGGAGTGACCATATCGATAAATCTAATTGGTTGGTGCACTTTAAAACATTGCTTTTCACGAAAATTGATGCAAGTTTCTTTCATCCGGGTTTATTGATGAATTGCCCACGGCTTGAAGCTATCAATTTGTTTGATTTTATTTGTAATCCTAGTTCAACCTATGTTCACACTGGCAGTAAATACTCATTTCCTCACAATGCATGTGTTGTCTTTCTTAACGTTTTCGACACCAGCCCACCATCATAAGCCATGTTGCATGTGTTGTGATAAAGAAAATTAGAATAACGACAACAACAACGACTACGATGATGACGATGCTGCTGATGATACAATAATTGCGGTGGTGATAATGATGTAGTTGGTGCCGATGAAAGTGATGCTTTTTACACCCATTTCCCCCCTTCTACCCCAATCCTCAAAAACCTATGATGGCGTCACCAACGATGATGATGTTGCTGTGCTGCTTTTTGTGACACTCTGAGATTACTTTGTAGATTCAGACAAAAAGCGACCAAGTTACGCCACAGACACGCTACTCGAATATACCCTCTTTACACCCATGAACCGTCCACACAGTAGAAAGGCTAGCCTATCAGTTATCATTCTAACATTCCTTTGACCTATCCATAATTCTTTACGTTACTTAACGCACTGCGGTAACCACGTGAACCTCTAAAACATTCATATTGTAAGTTGCAATTAACGCAGTAAGTTTATTAACACACGAATTATGCAGATGGTCATTAGTGTGAATTGTTAACTGTAATACAAAGAAAGGCTAAAATACCTTTACTTCACACGATCACAGGGCAGCTTGGTCTCTTTTGGTTTGGACATACTCTTTGAATGATCTCAACAATAATGTCTCTGTGATACTAGTGATAATAATGAACAAATTTTTCTTTTTCTTTTCAGCATATCGTCGTCCCCCATCTGTGGGCAGCAGTGTGAAAGTCCCTTATGTCCAACCGCAAGACGCAATTGGTCAAGAGTCCAGCGAGGACGGCGAAATCGCTGCGCTCAGTTCCGGAAGTCCGAAAGTACACTACAAGTCTTCGCGTGACCGTCCGAGTAGACAAAATAGTCCTCTATATGCTTGTGTGCCCGTCAGCTCGACAGATGATTGAACTGTGTGATACAGTAGCTCTCATTACTCTCTTAAGGTTTATTTGTTTTTGTGTACCATTTTGTGACATTTGCGAACACAGTTTTGTGTTAATATATAGGTTTTATTTTAAAGTTCGGATCTCTAACAGACCGTTATGGCAGAGATAAGCATGTGCATTTGGCATTTTCCTAATGTTACCATCATATTGCAGCTTATAAACTCATTGTGAAATTCACATCTGATTTTAATTTGTAACATTGAGGCAATTTGATCGTGGCACCAGTATGTGCAATAAGCGGAAGCCTACCTCTGCCATAACGGTCCGCATGAGATCAGAACTTGAAAATACACGCTCTCTGATAGCCTTATTTCTATTAATATCACAAGCACCAAGTGCATCGAAAAAGTATCATTTGAAAATGTACTCCCCTTGCATGACTCTTATTTCCACTGAGGATGCGGCGAAGGGTCAAATTTTACCTTGCTCTTGTCTGAATGCAATGAAGAGCTCATTAAGAAATGCTCAGGGCTCTTGCGTTGCTCCGAGGTTTACGCAAGCGAGGCGTAATTAATCTTTTCGAACATTCTGCTTATGGAACAAACTATTGTTAACGACAAAATTCAGACCATTACCTAATATCCATGGACTGTTTAGTAACCCATTCGGTAGGTTTTTTTTTGGGTTGAATATTCCTGGGTTTGGAAAGCAATCCTGTTTAGATTCTCCTTTTCTCAGATTTCATGCTATAAAAGATTACACGAAAGATTATGTTCGCAAATGGTACCAGTTTCTTTGCATTCATTTGATGTAAACATTTATCAAGGAAACTTTCGATAAATTTTGGATGATTCATGATGATTAGTCATTTGGTTGCAACACTATCTCTCCTCAGTATTTCGAAATCATTTGTGGTATTGATAAACTACCAACATAACTGAGCCAATAAAGCTTCAAATATTCATAGCAATTGCATACTTGCATAGCGATACAAGCTAGTATACATAATGATTTCTATAGAGAGTAGGGGGAGATTATGTTTTTCATCTTGGTGTTTTTAAACCGCCTTATAAGCCCCACTAAAATGCGGACACAACGTTTTTTTATAGTCTTAATCTCTATTTCATGCGCTATCTTAGAGTAGTTACAATGGCTGACGCCAATACCACGATAAAAAATATTTTAATCTAAGTTTCTGATTACGTAAATGTAATGTAAATGAAAATGAGCTGACAAAAGTAAGTCTTCATTCACGAAGAAATTCCAGTATGACTTGATAACAAGCTAGGTACCTCTCTGCGAACTTTCACTTTCCATCATTTTCATAGAACTGAATTTGTTAAAGAACTTTCACCTCCCATCAGCATCACAAAAATGAATTTGTTGTTAATAAATTGTCATTTTTCCATCACTGTCACAGAACTGAATTTGTTGATAAAATGTCACCTCTCATCAACACCTCACAAAATAAAATTGAATCTGGTGTTTCCATCGGCCAATACTGTGGCTGCGACTTCTTGGAAGTCAACATGCGTTGAAATAAATTTTAAAGTCATTCTTCAGGGAAATTTAGGTTGTGTGGTAAACGACTGGTTGTGAGAAATTTATTTGTGCAGAGCTAATAGCATTTTCTGTAGGACTTTTAGGTATTTCTGTGGAATTTGCGATGCCGAGAGCTTCAAAGGGGCTATTTTTGACTGCAAAAAGGAAATATGAAGGTATGCAGAGGAGTCTGCGTGTTGAGGGAAGCTTAGCTTAAACGAAGGACTTAGTTTGCAATGGAACTATAAATTGTGCTGGATATAGCTGAGTGTGAAACGAGCTAGTCTATGTATGCAGAACAGTGGCTGAGAGATAATTTAGATATTATGGGAAGGCTGCCCTTTTTAGGGAAATCTAGAAAGTCCGTGGGATTTCTGGTTCTGGCAGAAACTCAGATCTCTGTGTGGGACCTGTTCAATAAACCTCAGATGAATGGGGATGGAGGGGCGTAGAGGGGAGGGGGGAAGCGACCTGGCTTGAGGAACGATTTCATGTCATTTGTGAAATGTTTACAATGGTTTCAAGAGTGAAGTTTCAACCACTGCCAGAAAGACAGACATCTGGAGAAAAGGTTAGGAACGTTTGATATCATGATCAGTGAAATGTAATAAAGAATCCTCTTCTTTGTGAGTCTGCTTTCCGAATTTCACTGATACGAGTGCGTATGTTGGCGTGACTATAATTATTATATCGTGATTACTGATAATAATAATGATAATCTTCATATTGTTTTTTACATTACTCACCACTGTCATGTCCCCGTCCACTTTGTGACATTGCACTAGTCTACAAAAATACACTTAAACTACACGACAACAATGAAGGTGAAAGTTGAAGAATTAAAGGTGTACTGACTATCATTTATCTCATACATTTACATTCATGGTCATTGAAAGGCGTGATTTCCAATGTGATAAAAACTAGATCTAGTACATAATATGAATTCATTATGTGTAAATAATGTACATTATGGCATTGAATTTTTATCATGGATTCAGATTCATCAAATGTTTTTTTTTAAATTACGTGATTATTGAAATGTCGCATTATTCATTTTGTGAATTTGGCTTGCAGTATTGAACATTTTAAATGATTTGCTGGATGTGCAGACGACTCAACGTCATCTCATCTGCTTAATTGCAGCTTCTGTATAACTGCATCTCGTTCCTGAAATATATAGTAATGTGATTTCCATCCAGAAATCGCTGGAACTGAGCAGTCACCTTAAAATGGGAACGTTTTCCTGCTCCTGAGAAGTTGCGATTAAGAGGTGACGATCTATTACACAATTCATGTATAAAAATAATAGCCAGTGCTTTGCGCGCTTACTTCTGTTTCAGTGTTGAAAGCGGAAAGACTGTATTGTCCATTAGTTATACTGGGAATGAACTTTGGTATTTTTATGCTTGAAATAGTAGCTTAAGGGAAGGCACTACCCTTTTCCAGAGGTTGTAATGCACATAACGTGGTGTGCAACTTACCACCATGAGTGCAGTGGATCCCTATGCAAATTTGCACACCAAAGTGCTGAGTGATGCATGTTTCTCCCTCAAGGGTGGTACCAGTTTTTGTCACTCCTGATTTTACCCATCTCTCTTAAAAAAGCGTTTATACATGATCATATGGAGGCTTTACCTGATTTCCTGTCTAGATAAAGGTTTATTTCATTTAACATCAAAGGGTGTTGCTTGTTTCTGATAATTCTGCGTCAAGATAGAATATTATCCAAAAAAGCCTCCAAAGGATCATGCATAGAGGTATCTAAGAGATGTGGGTGAAATCTGATGTCAGACAACTGGTGCCATCGGTAATGATACGTGTTCTGTTATCACCATCTTTGAGGGAGAAGAATGCACAATTCAGCACTTTGGTGTGTAATTTTGCATAACAGTCCAGTGTACTCATGGGCATAAGTTGCACACAATGTTATGAGCATTGCAGTCTCTGGAAAAGGGTAGTGCCTCCCCTTAAGAGGAAGACAGCGCGAGCCTAGGGAACCACATAATGTGTAGCTGCGTGAATGAAGTAGCAGGGGGCCAGCCACACGGTTTTCTTTATGGTATGAAGTTTAAAGTATTTCTGTTCTGCCAACACTTCATGTCGCTACAGCTTGGTATTGAAATTTACATAAAATTAAAACTTTAAAATATAATGTTTAAAAGTGTTCATATCATTTTTAGGGCAATATCATAAAGAATATCCATGTCCAATTTCAGGTAAATCCATTTGCTGAGTGAATTTTCTGAATAAATTGGACGCTGAAACTCTATAGCATTAGGGTACGGCCATAAAAAAAAAATAAATTGGTATACACCTATTATAATGAGGATTCTCTACTACTTCAGTTACGCAGTCACAAGTATAGCTCCCTCCCCTCCCTCTTGTAAAGATCTGAGCTTCAGTAGATGTTCTTTTTCATTGGCATCAGCTTCCATTTAATCAATGCTTTCCGTTACCCATGCTCCATATATATGCATTTTGCACGGCTGTCTAATTTCTTTTTTAAACTGATGACTCTGAATGTTGAAGAGCTTGCGCATTAAGAATGGATCATTTACCATCGTAAGAATTACACTAATTCTGCAAGCTTACGCTATTAAGGGTGCATTCAGCACCGATGCACTAATGTAATTCTTACGATGATATGAGATCCCATTGTTAATGCGCAAGCTCTCAATTATCTTAATGTATATGTCGTGTACAAGTACAGAATGTGCAACATTCATGACACTCTCCTTTCCCAGAGGTTGTAAAGCAGAACATGCAATAATTATGCAACTCACTATCAAAAATATACTCAGAACATTTTTGAAAAGAGCGGAATGCAGTCTATTCCAATTTCATTGCATGATAATCGGAACTTCAGCTTCTTTGCAACGTTAATCAAATAACAGAAAACTACTAAAAAATAAAAACAAAAATTCACTGACTATATTACAGTTTATATTTTTGGCAAAATTCTTCTTGTTTGCGAAGAGATGCGGTTGAACGAAATTGACTGTACTATACAGGAATGACCAATGATAAGTCATGGCAATGATAAGTCATGGACATTCGCTTTTTCTGTCATTCTTCATAATAGCCTGGTTGGGAACACAATCAGACATCCATTTTAACACTGGCTACGTTGATTAGAATTCTGCAAAGCAGTTAGTATTGAGTTGAAATGAAAATATAGCTTCTGGAATTCTAACATTAATTTGTACAACCCGCAAGATGGCAAAGACCTGATTCCGGTACGTAATCGTCAGTGTTTATATTGAGCTAGGGCGTAGAAAAAAACAAACAAAAAACTTACCACTATGGACAGAGTGCCTATCATGAACTAATAAATTCCCTTGCTTATCTTTGACTTCCGGTGAGTAAGCAAGGATGGTTAGCACTTTGATGTACCCAAGCTTCATTGTGGTTCTTACAGCAGCTACCATAGGTGTTCTGTTTGACAGGGGAGCAACTGGGTATTGCTAGTGAAGTCACCATTGTTTTGTGGGTTGACTCCCTTGTTAAACCACATTTTCTTTTGTAAAATAGAAATTTGGTTGTTTTGTAAAACATAAGCCATTGCATTTATAAGTACAGTGTTTACATCAAATTTACAAATAATAAAATCACTGCCATTTTCCATTTTTTGTACTTTATGTTAAGTTGTTCGATTCATTTTGTAAATTTGAAGTTTCTGATTTTAAAGATTTTAACGTTGATATAATTATCCTGTCTGGAATCACTGCCAGTGAAACAGGTCTTGAGTGAGCTTTTTCATCATTTGTGTACACATGCTCAATGTAGCTAACCAGTGCATCGTATGACTGTATTCATAATCGTTAGGATTGGGCAGAATCGAATTCTAAAATAATCGAATCCGGATTAGAAATAATTGAATCAGGGCTAGGATTCAATGGATTAGCATCCGGATTCGAGTTCTGAGGGAAGGAAGGAATTATATGGAATTTCCGCTTGCACTTATTAGAATGACAAAATAGCCACCAGATTCTACAAGGGGGTCTTTTTTAATGTATTTTCGTTTAAAATACAACTAAATGTTTACATCTGTACACATGAAAACGATCCACATTTTAATATGGCAAAGGGATTTCTTACCAATCGAACCTTTTTTTTTCTTCTTATTTTGCTTTACATTTCCTTTGAACCGAAGAACTCGAATCCGCATCTTTTTCAGGATTCGAATATGGATTTGAACCCAGGGTAAGAGGATTCGATTCCCGATTGGAATTTTTGCCCATCACTAATGATTGTGAGAGAGACTGAGTGTGTGAATTAGTTTTTCATAAACAGTGCGGTATACAAGATAAGAACCCCCCCCCCCCNCCCCCCCAACCAAACAATTTTAAAGTGAATAGCTCGCTTTCCAAAGTGACAATGATCCTTACGTTTTTTATTTTTTTGCTGTGGGGACTGGTTTGGGGGGAAAGGTGGGGGGAGGGGGGGATCCTGTTGAAGAGCAACTCAGTTTCAGAAGTGGGGAATAGAGGTCTTAATTTTGATTTCACAATTTAGCTCACTGTATTCACTTACTTTTGAACGGGGAAGGATGCTGCAACAAAAATATCTCCCAAGATATGAACATTTTCAGCATTACTATTTTCAACATGAGGGAACTGAGTTGTTCATAAATTTGAAATTTTTCATACATAACATACGCGTATCTGTCCCTCTGACTGAGATTTATTTCTTTACGCAAGTATTGATATTTAGCTGAGAGAGTGAATTTTACTGTTTTGGCTGAATGAATGCTCCATTAATAAAATTAAAAAAAAACAAACGTTCATGTCCTTGGTTTCGCTGTTGTGTTATTTTCCTTCACAATTTAATGAAAGAGGTGCCATGTAGGTATTGTCTGGTCGTTTGCCTCACACAAATATCCTCCCAAATATCCGAATGCTTTGACTAGTAATCAATAAAAATATAGTCAGAATTGCCCAGATCAACACCGCCATGTTTGCCGAGATAGAAGTAAGGAAGCTAAATTAAGCAAACTCCAAACCAGACGAACCACTCATTTACAATAATGATCCAGAGGTATTGGGCATTATCGTTTCTGATTATTATCAACCCTTTCAATTCTTAGTAATATCCATCCGATATCGAAAGCCAAGCTCCAGAGTTTCAATACTATTTCGATACTTTAGATTTCAGCGGTAAAGATTGTCTGATCTGAATTGGAACTTATACCCCCCGTGAACCTCCTCCTCAAATTGTCTTTGAAATGTTCATTTCATGTCTTGCCTCACCACTAATCCGATACACTGGTCTTGAAAGCAAATTCTGTTCTTCGCCACATCCCCAGTAACAATCTGTAGGACGCTTCACTAAAGAGTTCACAGCTACAAAGGGCTTCCAGAACGGTATGGAAAACACCAAAAGTAATTTCGATTCTATTCTAATCCTCACTACCAACCAGAATCAATTAGCTATCCATCATTTCATTGCAAAGCCCAGTGGGATCAAAAGATGTCGAAAGTATCGAAATTAATTTCAAAGCTTAGTACCAAACAAGCTACCTGACTTCTCAGTGTGAAACGCAGCAGTATCAAAAGGTTTCGAAATATCGAAAAGGCTTGGAAATATCAAACTAACTATCCAGAATTAAGTATCCGAATCAAATTGGAATCGATACGTTCAATACGTAGAACGTGACCGTTGAGGTTCACAAGGTATAAAATAATATCTCACCTATTCACCATTATGAACCAGTGACAAGAGAAGGGAAGAGTGGTTGGCCTTCTCTGTGCATTTCACTTTCAAACTAACTAGCTCAGGAATTGGGGAAAGGAAGAATGCAACCAAACTCATGTTACACCTACACGCATTCAGGCTATCTTTCTTATGGCAAAATCATTGTGATCAGAGCTATTGAATAAATTTGGTCTCCTAACGGTTACAGAAGCCTAATCCAATTTCCCTCTTTGAGCCAATAAACTGTTTTCTCTACTGTCACTTGCAAGAAAGTCCACAATCTCTAGGTCTTCTTTAATCATTTGCAGAATTCAATGAGCTTATTAAAAATGATGTTCAAAATATAGATCTTGCAGTTCGTGTTCGAGCTGCGAACGGATACATCGAAAGGTGTAAACAAGCTAACCATTTTCCTTAACGACAAGTGCTCCGCAGAGAAGGCCACACCGAAACCGAAGCGAATAACCCAAACTTCAGGTTTAATTTACAAAATCAGGAGAGAATGTAAAATAGTTCGCAGGTAGGTTCACAAATCTAGGGCCCATTCTCCACAATCTGTCCAAAGGACAGATTTTTTACTGTCTTCCTAACGCATGTAACAACATGTTATTTTCAGCCAATTAGAAGTCTGTAACCTAACGCCAATTTGGAAACCCTTGTCTGCCAACAGCACAGGGTTATCTGGCTAATCTGTGACATACCTGCTCAGCAAGCCGCAGTATTATAAACATATGGAACGTGGAGGTGAAAGGTTCCCAAGGTCACAGGTCTGAGATGCAGTTGGAGCCTTTTCTCTTCTTTGGGCTAGATTAGCCCCTTGAGCTGCCCTTTGAAACCCAAAGTTTTAGCTTTGAACCAGACGCATGGCAGATTTAGGCTCATTGCCTGGCCCCAATTTTAAAACTGACCCAACCCCAGCAAGCCCACTAAAATTTTGAGCTTGGTTGCTATTTGNCGCCTGAGCACACTCATGACCTGGCAGTTCCAACCCCGGGTTAAATTAATAGTACCTAGCAAAGTAAAGTAAAATGAACTCAGTTTCCCATTAAATCAAAATTTGCCCTATGGATCCCTTATCACTGGAAGCAAGGCATGCCGAAAGAGGGAAAAAGGGAAGTCAAGTATAACCCTTAACTATAGGACAGAATAGAGACAGACTGGAGAGTTACAGGCCTGTAACCCCAAAGTTTTATTTACGATACAAACCAATTATTAAAAATAAAAAATACTCTAAATTCACCTGGACTAACAAAACCTAAAAATAGACCATCTTTGGGGCAAAAGGAACTTGGATACAAAATTTCACGCGAGTCTGGGGAGAAATGGCCGTAAAATGGCTCTTTAAGACGTGGAGAGTTTTTTTTTTTTTAATAATATATTTAATGTTTATTCTATGTTATAAAAATAATTATGCTTGGTTACATTGAAGTTTCCATTTTTCAACTAGTTTTTTTTTTTATAAGAAATACTAATGTTATGACATTTTAAAATATTCCTGCATTTTTCTGATACTACAACGACTATGTTGTATCTTACTAAAGAACACTATGCCACATGTAGACAAAACATGGTTAGATAATAAAATGTGAGAAAAACCCTTACGGCTACCTTAAGCCTGATTAATATTGAATATGCACCCTGTCTGTTTGTACTAGCTATTAGGTATCCTTTCGAATACTGTTAAGGCTATATCAATGATCAGGCTTGGTTCCAGAGGCTTAGGGAGAGGGAGGGTGATTTTATTGGTAATCTAGCACTGACAGCTGACTGTCTGAATCCCCAAATGTTTATGTGCATGGAAGAAAAAAAAAGAGAGAGAGGGAGAGAAAGAGAGAGAGAGAGAGAGAGAGAGAGAGAGGAGAGAGAGAGAGAGAGAGAGAGAGAGAGAGAGAGAGAGAGAGAGAGGGAGAAACTATCGCTACGTCTCTATCAACACCGTCATTTTCTGTTGCGCATGACATTGTAACGGCATTTAAGTCAAATGTCGGAAAGTTTAGCAGCAGTGACAACAATGAAACGCACTACAGCAAAGCACATTTAATTTAAATATTTAGAAAAAAACAACACAACTTGTTCCTCTATATCAGTCTAAGAGAAGCAATAAGCGCTTAGAAATTTTGATGATTGCCATTAAACAAAGTAAATTGAAACCCTGTTCGTCATGAAATCTGTAATAATTTGAGTGTCTACAGTACCATCCAGACTATCGACCTCCCGTCGCGTCGCCAGGAAAACAGAACAGAAAAACACGGAAAGCCGTTTACGGAAAGGGTCTTACGCTAAAAGAAAATACACCAGTCGGCATACAGCGTAATCCATTTTTCTCTCAGATTATTGGCCACCTTTTTAAAGTAGAGTTTCTTTCGTGATATTGCCATTTGATTCAATACACTGTGCTTAGGGAAGCGCTGAATGTGTGGCAATGAGTAGGGTTTCAGATCATGAGCAAAAATGAAAAGCTTATGCTGATAAAATCGTATTGTCAATGTGTGTAAATGGCTCATAGGAGAAATAGTACACAGGTGATGCTTGAAAATTCTACAAGACTTAAACAAAATTAAACTGCACAGGGTAACTACGGGATTATATTAGTGATCTCAGATTCATATATTATATTATGAGCGTCACGCCCTTGCTGTCCAAACAAGGCACCGGATTTCCTCAGTTGTCACATGCCCGACAAGTCAGTGGGTGCCCCTTTTCGCACACTGAATAATACTCAAGGTGGAACCTGTCCCTAATGTGACTCGAACATGAGAATCCACTTTATTTCAAGGCAATCCTGCTGACTAACAGTGTCTTAAAGATTAATATTTTATAGTAATGCAGTGAGAAGTGCACACACTTCACCAGAAAAAAAAATCGGAGGAAGCGTCAGTCAACATTTCCGGTCTTAAGATTACAGAGGCAAAATCCGATTTCCCTCTTTGAGCCAATAAATTGTTTTCTCTGCTATCACTTACAAGAAATTCCACAATCTCTAGGTATTCTTTAATAGTTTGCAGAATTCAACGAGCTTATTAAAACTGATGTTTTCATTTCGTTTTCGAGCTACGAACCGATACATCGAAAGGTATAAACAAGCTAACTATTTCCTTAACGACAAGTGCTTTGCACAGAATGCCACACAGAAACCGAAGTGAATGACCAAAACTTCAGGTTTAGTTTACAAAATCAGGAGAGAATGCAAACAAATCTAGGGCCCATTCTCCACAATCTGTCCAAAGGACATATTTTTTACTTCCTAAAGCATATAACAACATCCTATTTTCATCCAATGGAAGTCTGTAACCTTAAGAGTATAATGCTGCTCAGCATGAATACCATAAACGTCGCGTAAATGCAACTTACATTATTCACAACATGCTTCAGATAAATTAAAAAACAACAACAACCAAAAAACAAACCAACTGTATTTTCTTTTTAGAGTTACTGTTTTATAACATGTCCACGAGGTGTTGCAATTAACTGGAGTCTCCCCTGTCTTTCTCCACCCATCTTTTCTGTTACCCACTGATGTTAACTGCTCGGCTTTTCTAAACATGTACTGACTCAGTTTACTTGCAGATCTTATTTCTGGCAGTTGATTATCATGAATGTTTCAGCTCTCCTGCATAGTTAATTTCACACTTCTGCAGTGGCAGAAAAATGGAGTGGCCAACCTTGAATGGCCATTCTCTCTCTCTCTCTCTCTCTCTTTTTCTCT
>JAWQUT010000533.1:11114-23924 GCA_033807755.1 Ellobium chinense | reverse complement strand
CCCGAAATTTTGCATACACTTTCCGTTTGGTCTGAGGGTGTTTCTTTTGAGAATTTCTTCGCCTTAAACGGTCCGTAAGTATTATTTTGATAATTACGTAAATTGTCTTTCTTTCGTGAATACGGCCCCAGATCGGTGTTTTTAAATGGACCATACGTCATTGGTTTTTGCAGTTCGCCCATGAAATGTTTACTTCCAGTCGCCAAAATTGAAGCCGAGCACTGATTATGTTCGTATCAGATGCCGGGTCGAGTACTTCGCAGAGCTGAGTCGATCGCCAGAGTGAACATAATCATCGGTACGGAAAGGAAGAGATTCAGTAGAGTGAACATGGCTTACATCGTATGAACCGCCAGTGCAAACACTGGTGCTTTCCGATTGGAGACGCATGATCATGACTTAGCTGTAGCAATAGCCAATTAACGCTTCCTGCCATGCACACCGTTGGGGTAAATTTCTCCACTGATTTCATCAAAATTGCTGTGTATGTTATAAATCCACCATAACTGATCCTTTTCTGTTTGTTTGGGTAGTGAGCAGCAGTATTCCTGGCTGTCTCCGAAAGGTATAGAAAATGGAATTTCCCATATCTGAATGACCTGTTCCACTTTTAAAATTACCATTCATGCTCATGACGTCACTACTGTTGTGGTGCCAACTTAGCGTCTTGAGGCCAAATTCTTCGAATATGGCGGGTTTTTAAGGAGGCTGGTGCCAATAAAAGTCGTCTGGCGTGTTATTTTTTTTCTCAGTTTAACCGTTATGTTTACATACGAGGACGTGTTTGAGCATAATAAATAATAAAAGTGAAGCAGTGTAAATGCTATAGTTAGTAGAAGCAGTTTGGTCGTTTGCTTCACACAATAACCCCGCAAATTTGCGGGTGCTTTGACTAGTATTATAAAAAAAAACTCGTGAAATTTTGTAACAGCCATATCTCGACTATTTGTGCACCAACCAACCCAAAATTTTGCATACACCTTCCTTTTGGTCTGAAGGTGTTTCTTTTGATAATTTCTTCGCCTTAAATGGTCGGCAAGACTTATTTTGATAATAACGTAAATTTTATTTGGTTCGTGAATACGGCCCCAGTTCGGTGTTTTTAAATAGATCTAACGTCATTGGTTTTTGCGGTTCGTCCCTGAAATGTTTACTTCCGGTCCCGAAGTTGAAAGCCAGCATTTGTATCAGATGCCGGATGGAGAATATGCACGTAGCAGAGTCGATAGCCCGAGTGAACATCATCATCGGTACGAAAAGGAGCAGAATCAATAGAATGAACATGACTTTGGCCGCGTGAACCACCAGTGCGAATACTGGTGCCTTTTGATGGAAAGATGTAAGTCCTAGCACCGGCTGTGCTAAAGGCCAAATAACGCTTCCTCCCATGCACATCGTGGGGGTTAATTTCTCCACTGAATTCAACATGTGTAAGTCACAAACCGACCATAACTGGTCCTATTTTTTTTACAAATTGGTGGGCAGCGCTGTTCCTGATTGTCTCAGAAATATGTAAAAAAATGGATTTTTCCAAATCCAAATTACCTGTTCCATTCTTAACTGACGTTTATGCTCATGACGTCACCACTATTGTGGTATCTACAACCAAATTGGTGTTTTGAGGTCAAATTCTTCAAATATGGCGAGTTTTAAGAGAGGCTGGTATTGAGAAAAATCATTAATTTTTACATTTTTTTTGTGTTTTTCAGCTTAACCGATATGTTTATACAAAATGAAGTATTTGAGCACATCAAGTACAAAAAAGAGGAGCGGTGTTAATGTTGCAGATGTAGTTTGGTCGTTTCCTTCACACGATAACGCCGCAAATTTTGCGGGTGCTTTGACTAATATATATATATATATATGCTGTAATAGAATATGTTTTGCATCCCAGTGTCACCTGACCAGCCGGCAGAGAACACGTGCAACGGTCATTATCCGTAACAATGGCCACGCAGCCAGCGGGAAGGTAATCCCGCGCAGACCCGCGCTACAAGAGATGTCAATGATAGGTCCTTCAGCAATATGTTACTGTATCTAAATCAAGCCAGCAAAATTTGTGTATCGAAATTTGTTCAATTGTATGCGTGGGTAAACTTTTAACGTTCCTTTTCAGCGCAGGTATGGCGACATGAGAAACGGGGCTTAACACGGTTAGACCGCCAGTAGAAGGTTGACTTTTAGATACCGGGAAAAACTATCCAAGGAAATACCCGTAACCGATAGGATTCAAACCCGGTGCCTTTCTCACTAGGAGACTAGGCGACAAGGGCTCTACCTCTCGACCATCTTACTAGTATTTCGTACTTCTGTCTTTACCCACCTATCTCTCAAGAGGCCTCGGAAAGTCCAGATGTTTCTTTAAACTGAAGGCACCAACTGCTCCGCTTTCTTATACATGCATTGCACTTAAACATCCTAGTATAAAGATTTGTCACTCCGCCCAAATTTAAAGATGCATAAGATTTATTAAAAGAAAATCGAACAAAGAAAAAACAATGTCCGTGATTTTGTAGTGATTAATTGTGTTGGGTATTTCTCTTCATTTGCCGTGCGCGGTCAATTGTTTTAAGCAAAGCAGGGCGATATATCGAAAATGTTGAAAAGTGTTTCGCTTGTTTCACGTATTCCGCGTGTTTTGACAATATTAAATTGCAAGAGTCCATGAGTTTCATTGTCACAAGCGAAGTTAATGTCTAGATATAGAGTTAATTCTAGCTTAGATCGACATAGCTGTAGGTCATATGATAATGATATTTATTTCCACCTGTCATTATCTAGGAACTTTCACGCCTGTGCTTTCTCATTCCTAACCCATCCGCTAATGCTAAACCAGGCATTGGATG
Source organism: Ellobium chinense (assembly GCA_033807755.1). Classification (NCBI taxonomy): domain Eukaryota; kingdom Metazoa; phylum Mollusca; class Gastropoda; order Ellobiida; family Ellobiidae; genus Ellobium; species Ellobium chinense. The sequence goes on along the minus strand of JAWQUT010000533.1, from coordinate 21,078 downwards.
GGAGAGTCCTGGAAAAATGTCCGTAGCTCAACCTCTAGATCTATGCTTGTAGAGAGAAAAATAGACTAGAATCTAGTTTCTACAGATCCCAGGTTGAGAATAGGAGACACTAAGCATAGAGATAAGAAATAGACAGTGATCACACAGATAATAATATAGACTGAGTTATTAGCCCCTACAATTTGATACTCCTAACAGGCAATCTTTTAAATCTTTTTTTTCCTCACCAGACCTAAGCAGCCGAATCTGAATTTTGAATCTGAATCTGAATTTTGAATCTGAATCTGAATCTGAATCTAACGAAACTCAGGTACAGACTGTTGAAATTGTTGAAGACGTGCGTAAGTTAGAAGTCCACTTCTCGTGTTATCCTCTCCCCGCCTTCTTTCTCTCTCTCCCTCTCTCTGTCTCTCTCTCTCTCTCCCTCGTCCCCCCCTCCCGCAACTCTCCCTCACGGCCGATATTTTTTTTGGATACTATTTAATTCAATGAGGTAAATTTATGTAGATGTCTGTACCTCCCAACCATTTTATTCATTTTATCAAATTTAGCGCCAACATTACTGTTGTTCTGTCTCTTTATTTATCAAAACCCTCCGATACAGCACAGAATATTGGAAAGAAATAAAAGCATATTTAGACACGCATGAACTCCTCACGTTTATTTTCATGCTACTTGAGACACTGACCAGAAAGCTTGATGATAGTATCGAACGTATCTTTGTCAGCGAAATAAACCAATTTTAAAAATGCTTAAAGGTCATTTTGAACCTTTAAACACAAAATGAAGCACCTTTAACTCACAGGTCATATTATCCCTTAAGCAAAAAAAAAAAAATTAAAAATTAAAGAAATGCCTTTAACTCAAAAGGAACCTGCCTACGAAATTTCAGGCCAGTAGTGCACAAATAGTTGAGATATTGTCTTCAACGTGTGGAGCAAGGTTTTTTTTTTTTTACCTTTATTTAGATAGTTGTGTACACTGCAGTTAACTGATGACATTCATTTCCTGCGGATGAATATTTCCGATAACACTCAGGTGACCTTGGAACCTGAGAATTATCACTCGACAACAAAGAATTAAGAGGCAGGGGAAATTCCAGCAACATTACTAAAACAGGAAANATATATATATATATATATATATATATATATATATATATATATATATATATATATATATATATATATATATATATATATATATATATATATGTATATATATATATGGTATTGGGAGAGACTGGGCGATATCCTCTGCAACTGGAAATCGATAAAAAAATGCTGACGTACTGGTTAAAACTTATCACTGGGAAAGCAACTAAATTATCCAAGAAAATGTACGACGTACTTCTTGACTACCACATGAAAAGCAACTCACAAATACCACGGTTAAAAAAATTGAAAACACTCTGAATATCCTTGGCTACCGAGAAATTTGGCTCCAGCAGACAACAACAGTAAATATAAAATACAGTATATCACCCAGCTACTCACACTCACAGGAGGCTAAAAGACCAAGCACTCCAATTTTGAAACAGCAGCATAGAAACATTTGGGGAAAGCTGCCTTTTATAGATGCATCAAGTCCGAATTAACAATCGAAAACTATTTAGATGACCTACCTATACGCTTAAGACACTCCCTTTGTAGATTTAGAACAGCTAATCACAAAATGACGATAGAGACAGGAAGATGGAACAATGTGCCTATATACGAGCGTAAATGCACTCTTTGTAATAATAACTCTGCTGTTGGAGATGAATTTCACGCCATATTCAAATGACTAAAATTTAATCTGGAAAGGAAGAAGTACGTCGACAAAAAAATTATCACAAGACCTAATAATGTTCAAAGCTAAATTACTCTTCAATAACCAATCAGTACAATGTATTATGTCACTGGCCATATAAACTAAGAAAATACTAGATAAATATAAATGAGGATACTAAGTGAACATTATATATGTTTTATCAGCGTGCTTCTTAACTATTACTTTGTCATCTGTCCCGTCATTTGTTAAAAACAATTGTATGCCTATATACCAGAGATGGTCTGGGCTTATTTACAAATAAACTTGTTAAACTTGTTGTTAAACTTGTTAAACTTGTCAGTGGCAGCTGGTCGGCCGGAAGACATCGCGTGGAACGGTAAATATCCATAACAATGGGCACGCAACCAGCGGGAGGCTGGACCCGACGCGCCTCTTGCTACAAGTGTAAACTCTTATCCTAACTCGGGGATACTTCACAGCTGAACAGTCCAGTCACCACCATATTCAGCCTAACATAGGGATGCTGAATCAATTAAGATGTACAACAATTTTCACTCTTATTAGGGGAAACATTTATTTATGTAACTTTGATAGTTCTAAACAACCTTGTCTGGTGTACACCGGTTCCTCCTTCCCAACACGGTGTTGAACTCCACATCGTTCACAGATTGTGTTGACTCCTATTTGACCTGTTATGCTGAGTCTAGACCATTTCCTCAAGATGTTCAGATGCAGAGTGATGAACTGAAATGACAAAATGCAAGGAAATAGTGCCGGGTCGTCGCATTTTCCACTTATTTGAAACTCATGGTGTACGTAATAATATTTAAAGCCAAATGTCTATTATGTAAACCAGAAATTCATAGGCTACTTGGATCTAAGTTGTGTTAGGCTTCCAATTAGTTAAAAGATTAAAAGTAAAAATTCTACACAATTTATCCGAAACAAGTAAAACGTACACAAAAGCATCTTTAAAGAGATAAGGGTAGTTATTTACTTCAGAGACTACTAATAAATCTAACATTACTTATTCATAAAATTTCTGTCACAGTATTAAATTTTCCTTTCTGCCGGATATTTTCTGAGAAAACATCTCAGGAATGTCCGGATTTTCACTCTGCCAGAACCATCATTACACATGCTGCATGACAACAAAAAGCGAGATAAGCTAGCCGACGCTTGGTCCAGACAATTTGCGAATGCGTTTTGCACCTGTCGTCGGGTAACGTTTTTTTGCTTTTTGACGTCATACTAATGGCGGCTTACGGAGGGTGAAAATCCCGGCATTCGAATCAATCTTTGAACTAAACAGGTAGAAGAAAAATGTCTACAGTTTAAAAGTTTTGAATAAAAAAATGTAGAGTTTTTAGGCAGTGATGTATATATTTATATCTACCCCTGTTCCTTTATCAAACAAACATTATGGTGGTGTTTTCAGGTCCAGATTTGTTTCTCATTATCACCAATGTCTTCTGCACCGACTGTGGTAGATAAAGCAGGCTGGAGATTCTGCAGTTCATTGTAATAGTACTATAGCAGTGCTACCTCTACTACTACTACTCCTACTACATATGTAGTAGTAGTAATTGTTGTTGTAGCAGTAAAATAGTAGTAGTAGTAGTAGTTGTTGTTGTTGTGGTTGTTACTATTGTTATCATCATTGTTGTTGTTGGAGAAGTATCCTGCCCATCGTATCCATAACGAAGAAGCTGAGAAGTTGACTAAAATGTTGTCTGAATCGAAATTGAGAACAATGTTCGTCATACTCCGAAGAGTCATGATTAAGCACTTTTATAGCATGTCACTGCAGATCAGCCGTGGGAGTTGCTGGCTGATTGCCTCTCTCGCATTTGACGTTCTGAGACTCAATACTGAGAGGTTGTATGTAAGGTCCCTTCTCTTCAGCTGTCAGATGAAGGTGCAAGTTTCGTCTCACAAATTGCCATCATCATACCGAATAATAAAAGCATGGGTAAATCCCAAACATTCCAACCCTTAAATATACTAATACGTCCCCATACAATGATTTCGCTCTCAGTGACGTCTTAGCTGTGCCTGTGATGGCTAGAGTCTTTGGTGAACAAAGTTATGAACGCAAAAGATCAAAGAGTTTAGCTGCTTTTAAAGGTCCTTAAATAAATCTAGTGCGAAACTCAGCGTCATAGAAATGAGGGGCTTTGACAAAACTGAAGTGGGGATAATGCGACAAAGGATACTCGCTTTGTGGGTTGTTTTTCGGCGATCGTCGGTAGCGAACAATTATACGAATCATAAAACTCTTGATTAAGATAGAAAACGCTCTAGTAAAACCCGTATTTTTTTTTCTCTATTTTATGTAAGACTTGCATAACAAAACCAGCACAAATGTGTTTAGTATTCGTATGGATATGCTGGTGCAAAGGATTGATGCAGAAAACTACCGCAAAGTAGCTCGCTGTTCTTTACGAAGATGAAGCTATCAGTGGTAAGCCTATGACAAAATAGCACAAAGCTGTACTGGGCATATTAAAAATGATGTAAATCTAGATTTTTTATGTAGTTTGTTGATATACAACTCCTTTGATGTACCAGATTCAAACAAGTGGGGTGCACATTTAAGTTCCAACTGTTGTTCGATGCACCATTGTGCGCTTTGGCGAGCAATTTTCCACTTCCAATTTAAAAGGAACCGTATCTTAATTGCACACTAGAACGTTCCAATATTTAGCAGGTGAAATACGGGCCAAATTTTGGAATATACCTCTGTAGACCGGAAAATTTTGAGATTCGGAGAACGGAAAATCGTAACAGTGTAATCGATGTTCTGGAAACACCATAATAATATTAGACTAGGAAATTTTAAATACTAAATCTATATTTGCACTGGCTTTGAAAACAGTGAACACCACATGATCATATTATCAATCAGTATCCATATCAGACCTCTAAGTATGATTTGATATACTATTGGTACTGGATTAAATTTTCAACTTCATCATATAATGATTACTTTAAGATATTTTACTCTATTCAATTCCATGTATAGAACGTCATTTGTCGCCATTAGGAGAATTGATATTGTCAAAGTCTCTCACTGTATGACTGCAAACGCAAAACTGGGCATAAAACTGCAGGAGTTTTAGGGAAATCTGAAAAAAATTATACGATCACATGTTTGCAGATTAACATTTGTGTAGTCTGCTGCTTGCATATGATTTCATGGCCAGGATCACGGTAGACGTCTAAAGATTTATTGTGGCAACCAGTTTATTCAGAATTTGAAACGTACCGGCCATCTCCTTTTTTTTTTCAAAACATCTACAAAATCATATCGACTTCTGCAACTTTTCGCCGACTTCAGGAGTCTAGCAGTGGTAAAGTCGTTGTTAATTTGGGATAGATGGCCAGAGGAAGAGATTATGAAGAAAGACGGCATTACAATTAATAAGTCTCAAAGAGACCTTTACGTTCCATACGAACGAAGCAGAAACCTGGTGAAAGACCAATGTTAATCGCGGGACGAAATTTAATTTTGTGATTCATAGAGCTCTTCCCTGACAGTAGTTAAGATAAGACATATGCCCAGCAGTGCAATAAAGGTTCAGGTCCCTTTAAAAGATAATGGGGATAGGGGCTTTAAGACTGTCATTTTGATGACAACCAGGAATACACATCCGCCAGGAGGTGCGATATCTTTGGCTGTTTAACTAAGATGCCCTGTCTTGCTTTGTGAGCATGACGTTTTGCATTATATTTATTAGAAATGGAATTCATTGATTTTATAGGCTAAGTATAACTAACGCACTTTGTAAAGTAATAAACAGACTATCTTCAAGACTGGAGAATCGACCCATGTAAGTAAGAGGATGTGGAGGGCTGTCATTATACTTCTCTTGATATCACCAGCGGCAACTGAAAATGGTGAGTGTCTTACCGTAAAAGTTGATGTGATTCTATGTAACTTGCCAACATCTTGACGGAATACCATTAACCCTCTAGTGCCCAGCGTATCAGATCTGATACATTTCGTGGAACAAAGAAAAAGCAAACCAAGATCATCACCCCACCATAATAGTGTGAAATCGCATGAGCGGGCATTAGCCTGGACATGAGACTTATAAACCGCATTATTGTTATTATTATTATTATCATTTTGATGCTTGTGTCCAGCATAGTGGATCCAGAGGTGATCCAAAAACTGGAGCTCGGACTTTTTGTGCCATTGTAAATAAGGCTGGGCACTAGAGGGTTAAAAATTAATAGGCCTTGCAAACTCAACAGACTCCGATATAAAAATCAGTTATTTCTGCTTTAGCCATTAATATAACATACACTCATGAGAAGTTACAGATGCGCAAGGGAGTCCATCATTTTAAGGGATAACTCTTCAATGTACTTAACATATACTTATGATTGTGATCTGCCAAGGCCAGGTAGTTGAACATATGCACCGAATGACATCAGACTTAAGAGATTCAAACAGTTGATTTCTCAACACAGTAAGTGTGTTAAGGCATACCAGTTTCGGTAAAAAAAAAAATTTTAAAAGAAATACAGATGTAGGATGACAAAGACATGTCTGTATTTGGTTTTAATTTTTAAACAAACAATTCTTTGTTTAGAAATGGATTGAAATGAGCTTTTATATATCCCTGCCTCATTTATGAACGATGCACATTAAATCATGATTAAAAAAAAAAGAAATGAAAATATTTTCATGTCTTTCTTGTTTTTTACTGTAATCTCCTGAAACATTTATTTCTCTATTGTAACTCCAGCAATCTGTTGGACTGAACTTCTTAGATTCACATTTGACAGTTCATTGTTCATTGCCAAATGTGACAGTGTGATTGAATGCTAACGGGTAAATGGTCTCATCACACCTTTTCTTTTCTTTTATATCTCTGGTGGGATTTTAAGCATCTGTCTCCTGTTCCGTTTATATCTTTTCTTTTCCGTCTTTTTCTTTTTAATCTTCACATCTGCTACTTAATTTGCCCTAACATGACACAAGGAAAATATATATTAGCATATTATCCTTCATGTTTTTCGATTTTCTGCTCTCTCTTCAGCGATAACCTACAGGTATCTTCGAACTGACAACAGAATTTTACATATTCGGTGTTCCGCTGAGGTTCTTCCACCCAAATTTAAAACTTTACTAATCATGATTTTAAACTGCACCTCTAAAGACAAATCTCCAACGATGTTAGCTTGGGCTCATGACAGGAGACCCACAAAGGCGTCTCCCTCTAACAACATGTTTTTAGATATGCGTGTTCGGTAAGTAGCATGCAGTTATTGAAACACCTTTAACTTATTATTCAAGTTCTGTGCTTTATGAATGCTTAATAATGATTACTGACCCAAAGTCAAGACTAGCCTAGTGTGGTCTAGGCTATTCATACAACCAGCAACAAAGGTAAGTTAGCCTAGATCATGTGTTACCTTACAAATGATGCTAATCTCAGTACTATAATTTATTATTTCTTAAGAATTTTCAAAATCTCACTTCTTATTTCTCGCACAGACATAATATTGCCCAAATGTTAATCCACTCGCTCCATCGTCACGCTAAAGAGAAAAAAACAACCCACCTGTTTAGCAGAAGAGACTGATGTTAAAACAAGCCTAACGAGTTTGCCAGTTACCAATCAGCAGTTGTAATTTCAAGATCACAGGCCAATTTGGTAAATTTTGTGGTAGTTGTGTTAGCATGGTGCCGAACTCACCCTCAGTGTAAATTTGTTTTATGACAAAGAGCTTATTCACACAGAGCAAAAAAAGCAAACACAACACGCCACTAATGTTCTGGGTAGTACATTAGTGCCTAAATTTTACACAGTTAATAGTTTTGCCGGTCTCTTAAAAAACCTCATGGGCTAACTTGTTGATCTTGCAGCTCAAAAACATTCGTGAATGTGATATTGAGCAAGTCGAAACAATACGGGGTGCCAATATCAGTTTAGGTGGAATAGATGCCTGCGCCTAAGACAGATGACGTCACAAAGTAATGGCGTTTTAGTGTAGTTTTGAGAAGAACTCGAGGTTGGACAAAACGAGTGGCAATAGCAGACGATAGATGGTTTGCGACTAGGCACATAACTGTATCTTAAGCATAGTGTGAAAGCTAAATGACATCTCAGTCTCTGCATGGATAAAAGTGTGGATTTAATTTGGTTAATGTATTGTTTTGAATTTACGTATTTATTTAGTTAATTATTTATTTATTCATTTATTTATTTGTTTATTTATTATCTTAGCAAAATACTACATACTGCCCAGCCGCCACTGATGGTAGTTTGTGGGACTGTGAGTAAGATTGGTCTAATACATTTTTTCACCTCTTCTGAATAGGGAAGACAATATTCCTGATCATCTGGACATTTTGATGACAGAATATGATCCCTCTGTCGATCAAAGATTTGCTGTAATGTAAACTATATGATGTATGGTGAGACCCTTCAGAAGAGTTGGAATACCACAGTTACAAAAGGTGACCTGCTCTTTAATTTCAAACTTTTGTCTCTCGTTGCTTCTCTCTGTCTGTCTTTTCTTTTGTGTTATTTTAACACTAGAGATATGTCTGGGCGATGCCCAGATGTTGGTGTGAAACAAGGTCATACAGTTCCGGTGAATGTTCGTGATGAAATCACGATGCCTCTTCGTCATCTAAAAATTTCAGATTTTATCGGTAATTCTTGTATGTAAAGTGTGCGACACTGGTTTTGTATTTGTTTGAATTGGGTCTTTGATTTGCCATCATGTCTGATATAATGTTTTCTTCTGTCATATATGCAGAGTAAAGTAACTTGCGAACCACTCACTGGGTTAACCGGCCTATTTGTTTTATCTACTCTAGAAATCTATGGTCGTAAATCTGAGAACAAATTATTATTTAACTGCAGATGTTTATACTTGGGCATGAATATTCCTTTTGATATCATTTTAAAATACTTTTCTAGCACTTTCGAACTGATAGCAGTTAAATCAGGAGGGCTATGTATTAAATCCTGATGATGCTAAAGATCAGCCAAATGTTATGCACACCACTTATCAAGTTTCAGTTTTTTTAGCGACGGGTCACACAAACTTTGTATGACCTCCTGTCTCAATTTGTCTACTGAGAAAAGTATTTTTGGGCACTTCTACACAAGACACGAAAAGAAAAATCCTTCTTAAAACTATATAAAATGTGCTCTTTTCATTGGAGAGCAATCAAACTGCTATATTACAGTAGAGCCATATTTGTCACAATACAGCAATCTATGGCGTGTGCTTTGTTATGTGTCTTTCAGCTGCCAACGACGAGGATGACGAATGCAGTGACTATAAGACTGGTGTCATCTCACTAGCAATAGCTGTTGCCGTTCTCCTACTCATCACGTTTCTGCTAATCATTCTTCTGCTATGCCGGTGCCAGAGTAAGTGAAGCTACTTGTTACGAGAACATCCTGTGTTCCATAAGGAATGATCTTTTATAAGATAATCAAACTGGAACGAGTGTCCTCGTTCAGCGAAAGTCCTATTTAAAACTGTACACCTGTAAAAATACGCAAACGTAAAAGGATAGGATCAGTAATACAAATCTCAGTCAGTGTAATACAGTACATGTATTCCAAAGATGCCTGAAGGAATTCAAATTCAATGCTGTATGATATAAAAGTCCTTCGAACTGCACTAAAACCGGAAATAATGAAGCTAAGAGCAACCAGGTACTAAAACTTCATGGCAAATTTTAGAAAACCGATGCCTTCTTTATCAGCAAATTGTGTACACTAATGCTGATACTTTCTTCATCATGCAAAATGTGTGAATTAAAAGCATGAGCTTGCCAAAAGTTGTAAGAAAGTTTTAGTACACTACCTCTTTACTCTTTGCTTGCTTTGTTTACTGTTGGTTCGGAGTGGAAGACACTAAGATTTGTGTATCATTCGTTGTGTGTGTTTTGTTTTGATCTGTAGATTTTCTTGAGATAAGTCTAGTCTACTTCGTTATGCATAGACTTATATGATTATATTATTATTTTGTGGAATCCATACCCTTCTCCTCCCACCCAACCCTATTTTTCCCCTTCATGATCCCAATTCCTGTTTAAAGCATAAAAATGAATGGCGCCATTTTCACATACCATGTCGACACCTACGAGCAATTTCAGTCATCTGTTACAAACAATGATGGGTCTCGCAGGTGGCGGGGCGGGGTTGGGGGG
>JAWQUT010000532.1:399404-454247 GCA_033807755.1 Ellobium chinense | reverse complement strand
TGGATGGATGGATGGATGGATGGATGGATGGATGGATGGATGGATGGATGGATGGATGGATGGATGGATGGATGGATGGATGGATGGATCGTTGGAACCCTGAGGTCTCCATATCTAGTCAACCTGTAAATTCAGGCATCATCATCATCATCATCATCATCAGCAGCAGCAGTAGTGGTAGTAGTAGTAGTTGTCGTAGCAGTAGAGTAGCAGTAGTAGTAGTAGTAATAATAGTAGTAGTAGTAGTAGTAGTAGGTGTAGTGCAGTAGTACAGTAATAGTAGTAGTAGTAGTAGTAGTAGTAGTAGTAGTAGTATAGTAGTTGTAGCCGTAGTGGTAGTAGTTGTAGTAAGAGGAAGAGTAGCAATAGTAGCAGTAGTGGTAACAACACCCATTCTTCGAATGGCCCAGCAAAGTTTCGAAATGATGCATAGATACTTACCGTCAACTGGCGGCAGAGAACAAAATGTTGAATGATCTATGACCGGAGAAAGCAACACAACTTTTGTTTCAACAAATTCAAAACAACGACTGGCAGTTACACATACCTTTACATTGATAAGTTTGTTTTTTAAAATTACGAAACTTCTCTAAAGAGAATAATTAAGATACAATAAATAAGAATTAAGATTTACAAAAATGGTGGCATGTCAGATTTCATGAGTATAGATAGCTTTGTCTGTAATGAAATGAAGAAGTATTACATAAACTCACCTCCTTAGCTTAAGAATAGTTTGATGATTGTTCTGATGTTACAGCATCATTTTTTATTCCAGTTCGATTCTACCATAAATATTATGAAATTCTCATTTTCATAAATTTGTTCCAATTTTTGTTTCCGAGAGATGGCTTGGAATACGTAGGCCAACGATGGTTAAATTATGTCTTACTGATAGGTATTGTGAAATCATTGGCACCTGTTCCAATCAATTCATTACAAGTTTACACTATCTGTTGATTACGATATGATTGGCTGATATGATATGAATAATAATAATATGCCTGAAGATCTTTTTAAAGTCATTGTTTACGCTATTAAATCTGTTTTATAATATTTATCTATGAAAACAAATGTCTATGTCTGTTCTAAGGTTCTTGAATTAAAACTTCTTAAATAATGATAATGATGATGAAAATAATGATGATGATGAAGATGATGATGATGATGATGAAGATAATTAATAATTATAATACATATAATAATAATAATATTATCGATAACAATAATAATAATAATTCTTGACACAGATAATAGTGGGGATTAGAACCTTCACCTGTCTTTGATGCTACAAGCTATTGCTTACCTCTCTGAGTCAACAAACTTCTTTTTATAACCACTTGAAAAAAAATCTGCGATGACCAAAACTGATTTGATAATCTTTAGTGCTTAAATTACACCAAATGCTGTTAAAAATATATGTAATGGGTTGGCACTGAATTTTGGAAACAAAACAAGTTCAGATAAAATAGTATTTTCTTTTTTATATTTTGTTTATCAGTGAGTAAATCTCCTACACAATACAGATCCAGTGAAAGTAGTAATTCTTTTGGATATTTTGTTTATTGGTATCAGTATCCTACACACGCGGCCGCAATAAGAAGCCTAACCTCTAGACCTCGGATCTATTTAAAAACTCAAGCAAGGCTGCACAATAATATGCTGTCGTGTTCAGTGTGCATAAATAAACCAGGTAGTAGGATCACAACTTCCGTGAGAGAATCAACCGAGAAATATGACTGGCTGATGTGATCTGAAACATTTAATTGTATCAGCCGATGTTCCTCTAATTTCCGGGTTTATCAGAAAACACAGTTTCGGTGAGAGAATCCTAACAAAAGCAAAATTTAACGAGTAATCTGATAGGCTGTTGTGATTTGAAAACGTGCTTTTATTGGCTAATATACGTACGGAAAGGACTTGTCTTCCTGGACACATTGTCATTTTTTACAGCAGTTTTTGACGACCCTAATATTGCCATAATTACTAATGTCCATGGAATCTTTAAAATGGTCTGCAGTGACCATAGATGAGTGTTGTGTGTGTGTGTGTGTATATATATATATGCATATAAAAGCTGCTGGCTGCATACGGCCCTGACTGATCCGTTAGGCTTCTTAGTGTCTACCTGAATGTCGTTTGTACAAGTAAAAGAACTATAAGCCACTGAGAATATCGTATCGAAATAGTTTGGTTCTACTTTGAACGATGTCCATCACCCCATCGTCGTCTGAGGGCAAATCAATTTTCCTCATGTCATGTTTAATTAGAGCTAGTGTTTCAGTGATAAGCTTGCGTATGAAAGCGGTCTGCAGTTACGATCATGAGAGAAAAAAGATAGATCTATTTCGTTTTCCATCAAAACATTGGACTGTGTACTTTTACCTTGTATTTAATGCAGAATTTGTCTGTAAATATGATGACAAAAAGCACTACCTATAATGGGCAGCCAATAAAAGAAACAAAACAAACACACAAAAAAAAAAATAAATTCAAAGGCCATTAGCTTTAAAAGGTAGAAAGAAAAAGAATTGAAAGTTTTAGCCTAGTGATAGACAGTCTGATGTAATTTATAACTGTTGCAAGTTTCGTTGATATAAATCGTATATTATTGTTACGGCGCATAAAAAGAAAAACAATGTACATGAATGTCATATAAATAATGCCGGGGTCAATGGGTCTGACTTACAAAGGGTCTTGTTGCTCACACACATCTCATCACATTTATTTCACGTTTGCCTTTGTCATGTTTTTCATGATTTGAGTTGTATTTGAGTAAATTCAGGTAGACTTCTCTTTTTTTTCACTTTCTTGTTGACTTTCTTTCTCTCCCTCTCTCTCTCTCTCTCTCTCTCTCTCTCTCTCTCTCTCTCTCTCTCTCTCTCTCTGATCTTCCAGTACATAATTATATTCTTTTCCTATTAAAACAATGTAGAGTTTTGACTTGTTATTATATCCCCAATTTTACAAGCTAAACCACATCTGTGTCATTGTTTTGCTTGAGAGCGCTCAGTTTCTCAAAACCTCAACAAAATGACTTAGGCAAGTATGGAATGAGCTGACTAGTCTATATGTTTAATATTTTTTTTTAGCTGTGACATAACCATACTACTTAGGCTTACATGTTAAAAGTTTGTAACATTAACAGACTAATCCATCCTCTAATACCTGCCAAATTTCACGAGCATAAAATCTGAATAATTGACGTTATTAAACTTCGAAATTAAGTCATTGTTTCTTTGTTTTGGGGGGGGGGGNGGGGGGGGGGGGGGGGGGGGGGGGGGGGAGTGGATAATTTGTTTACTTGCCAATGACGGTTACCCATATGATTTATGCGATGGAAAGAGAGATTCATAATTTACTCAGTGGATCCTATGTTTGACGGTGCTCAGGAAAATGTCAGCCAGTAAAAAAGTCTATTGCTTTTTCTTTCAGAGGAAGAAGAGTCAACCAGAGAGAGAGAGAGAGAGAGAGAGAGAGAGAGAGAGAGAGAGAGAGAGAGAGAGAGAAAGTCAACAAGAAAATAAAAAAAAACCAGAAGTCCACCTGAATGAATGTTCCTTCCAGTAGAAATATCAAATGATTACTGGAAATGAGTATGTAAACAGTGGATGTGAAGTGTCGGATCATTTGATACCAGCAGTGACAGCTGTGATTTCTTAGGACCTGTTGTTACATCACGACTTTTGTGGTGGTGGTGGTGGTGGTGGTAGTAGTAGTAGTGGTTGGGAGGAGGAGAGAGTCAACAGAATGAAAAGCATAGGCTGGTTATTCCATTCATTTTGTCAAGCATTTCTTAAGCTTCTCCCTTTAAACCGACACTCTGTTTAAACTCTCTCTGATACCGTGAACTGAATTTTGTGATAACTGTTATCTACTGTATATAATCTATATAATAAACCAAACAAGACAAATGAGTCATAGGTGTATGTAAGCTAGAGACACACAAGGGAAGTAATTATTTCTAAGGATAACTCTTCGATGCACACAGCTTATTGACTGCTGGTTTAGCGTCATGCATTTTTGATAGGGGGCAATATAGATCAATCCAGCCCTGTAGCAGTATTATTGGTGGGCCGATACCTGGATTTTCAGGTATCGTAATATTCAGCTGCCTGCTGTGTCTGCATGCCAAGCGTCATAGAGGAAAAAAACGGGATGAAAAGAAAGGTAAAGAGGTTGATACATGGTGTTGTGGATTCCCAAACACTAGTTTTGAGGAGGTTGAGGGGGATGGGGATAGGAAAGAGAAGACAGATAAACTAGTAACAGCCCTAAACGTCGATTCTGTTTTCATTCTGATACTCTGCAAAGGACAGCATTTTGATTCCTTGCAATTCCCTTTCATTATTTCGATAGTTCTCAGTATGAATTAGTACTGCCTCAAAGACAAATATTCGTGGTCAAACTATTGCCGTTTGCATCAAAAATTTCCAAATTATGGTATCGAAACTCCAGAGCTTCAGTTTCGATTCCGAAATCGAAGTTGCAGGGTATCACTAAACGATAGTCATGAAAGAGTCCGCCCACTACTGCTACATGTATTAGTATTCGGTTGTATGAAGTCGCTTGAGCAAGTACTGTATAGATAGGGATTTTCAGTGTGAATAAATCTCTGCATATCAGTGCTGTTAAACCATAGCCAGCCACCCAGATGACCAGTCAGCCAGCCAGATGACCAGCCGGTTAACCTGCCAGCCAGCTGGCCAACCAGTAAAATCGATAACCACCCATCTAATCAATCATTCAATCAACCAGCCAGCCAGCCACCCAACCAACCAACCAGTCAAGTAATGAAATGGATGACAAAAACAGACAGACAGACAGACAGACAGACANTGGTGGTGGTGGTGGTGGTGGTGGTGGTGGTGGTGATGGTGGGGAGAAGGGGGAGAGAGGGAGAGAGTCGACAGAATGAAAAGCAAAGACTACTTATTTCATTCATTTTGTCAAGCATTTCTTAAGATCTAAAAACTGAACCGCTTAAATGTGAGCAATCGGTAAGCTTCTCCCTTTAAACCGACACTCTGTTTAAACTCTCTCTGATACCGTGAACTGAATTTTGTGATAACTGTTATCTACTGTATATAATCTATATAATAAACCAAACAAGACAAATGAGTCATAGGTCTGTAAGCTAGAGACACACAAGGGAAGTAATTATTTTTAAGGATAACTCTTCGATGCACACAGCTTATTGACTGCTGGTTTAGCATCATGCATTTTTGATAGGGGGCAATATAGATCAATCCAGCCCAGTAGCAGTATTATTGGTGGGCCGATACCTGGATTTTCAGGTATCGTAATATTCAGCTCCCTGCTGTGTCTGCATGCCAAGCGTCATAGAGAAAAAAAACGGGATGAAAAGAAAGGTAAAGAGGTTTATACATGGTGTTATGGACTCCCAAACACTAGTTTTGAGGAGGTTGAGGGAGATGAGGATAGGGATGGGAAGACAGATAAACTAGTAACAGCCCTAAGCGTCGGTTCTATTTTAATTCTGATACTCTGCAAAGGACAGCATTTTGATTCCTTGCAATTCCCTTTCATTATTTCGACACTTCTCAGTATGAATCAATACTGCCTCAAAGACAAGTATTCTTGGTCAAAATATCGCCGCTTGCATCAAAAATTTCCTAAATGGTATCGAAACTCCAGAGCTTTAGTTTCGATACCGAAATCGAAGTTGCAAAGTATCACTCAACGATAGTCATGAAAGAGTCCGCCCACTACTGCTATTAGTATTCGGTTGTATGGAGTCGCTTGAGCAAGTACTGTATAGATAGGGATTTTCAGAATGAATAAATCTCTGCATATCAGTGCTGTTAAACCATAGCCAGCCAGCCAGACGACCAGCCAGATAACCAGTCAGCCAGCCAGATGACCAGCCGGTTAACCTGCCAGCCAGCTGGCCAACCAGTAAAATCGATAACCACCCATTTAATCAATCATTCAGTCAACCAGCCAGCCACCCAACCAACCAGTCAAGTAATGAAATGGATGACAAAAACAGACAGACAGACAGACAGACAGACAGACAGACAGACAGACAGACAGACAGACTGACAGACAGACAGACAGACATACAGACCAGACAAGACGAGACAAGACAAGACGAGACAAGACAAGACGAAACAAGACAATATAGGACAAGGGAAGACAATGTAAGACAAGGCAAGGCAACTAGGCAAGGAACATGGCAGCAAAACACGGCAAGGATAGGCAACAATGAAAAGCAAGGCAACAAGGCAAGGCGAAGGCAAGGAACGGCAAGGCAGCAAAATAAGACGAGGCAAGGCAAGGTAAGGCAAAGCAAGGCAAGGCATGGCAAGGCAAGACAAGACAATGCAAGGCAAGGTAAGACAGGGCAGGGCAAAGCAAGGCAAGGCAAGGCAAGGCAAGGCAAGGCGCAAGGCAAGGCAAGGCAAGGCAAGGCAAGGCAAGGCAAGGCAAGGCAAGGCAAGGCAATTTATCTGAACCATCCATAAACTATTTCCACTGAGACTGCCCAGCCTTGATCGACGGTGTGTTTTTCTTTGTCTCGCATCTGATCTTCGGTTTGAACAATAAAAACATTTTAAAAATCCACCTCCATAGTATTCTCCTTCATCCATAATAATACATCTTCACCACAATACCAGTCCTCCCATTCCTTCCATGTTATTACCACGGGCTGCTCAGGGCGAAATGGGATCATCTTCACTAAGAGAACAGATTTAGTTAACATACTGTCACAGTAGTGCCACTGCGTTGTAAACTTGGGCAATCTCCCATCGACTCATCCTCCTCGGCTACGCCCATACCTATGCTCAACCCAAGTTCAAGCGCTCTGAAAACGAAAGACAATGGAGAGAGAGAGAGAGAGAGAGAGAGAGAGAGAGAGAGAGAGAGAGAGAGNGAGAGAGAGAGAGAGAGAGAGAGAGAGAGAGAGAAGGAGAGAGAACGGAAGAGATGGAGGTGAAAGCAAAGGACAATGAGAACAGAGCATCTCAAGTGGTTGAGCATAGCAAAACAAGTACAAAGTGCTAGGGACACAATTCACTCTTGTCGCGGTTTCGGTACAGCTAGTCTGCTAATAGTATTAGCTCAGTGACAACCGTTTATGTGCATGAACGTAGTCATTGATAAAATAATTATGGCGCGTCGTCAGGTCAAAAAATGAGAGGGAAACCGGAATATGCCATAGTGAGATAAAGCAAATAATAGCACGGATTTATTTTTGGGCTGGAACTTTTTTCCATCTCACTAGCCCAGAGCATCAGGGACGAGATAGGCCTAGTAGCGAAGAACCTATCATGCGAGTCACTCAACTCGAAACTCCACTTAACTTTGTGTTATTCATTTCCAAAGATATCATGCTTTCGCACGTGAACGTATAACTTATTCCGTTTTATTGACTAATTTTATAATATATGCAAGGGTGGCAGCCTCGTTTTGGTGCTTGCGAAAATTATCCCTTTTGCAGTCCACCGCCCTGCCGAGCCGCTCACATGTTGAGCGTCCTCTTGTCATTGCGCGCACTTGAATTCGAAGGATAAACTTTGTTCTCTTTGTGTGGCCCGGATTTATAATTTGGAGCGCCATTTTGGTGGTGGATAAAAACATTTTTCATAATACGGATATCAGGACGAAAGGAGGATTCTTCAATTTTTTTTTTAATTTTTGATAACAAATTTAATTTAAAAAATTATTTAAAATCAGCAATTACATTACTGCTTTTTAACAGTCATTTCAATGTGATTTACATGTTATCAAGAAAGACTAAAACTTTCTTTGCTCTGCTTCCAGACTTTTGCATTTATTTCCAGGAGAGCTACGGAACTTACGTAATGTTGTGACAGTTCGCTAATAGGATCCCCGCCCGTAGTGTCATTATGGTGTGATTAGGGACAAAACTTCTATACCTAGGTAGTTTTTATACCTTTCGTGAGTTCAGGATTTGGGAAGATTAGGTTTGTCTCAGTGTGGACCTGCGTGCTCGTTACCACTTTCGGATCTTTTTTGTTCTTCCTTTTTTTTTTTGTTTCGTCTTTTTGTGGTAGTGTAACCTTTTTCCATTCTGGTATTGTGTCTTTATTCATGTTATGTTTTGCTTGTTAGACATCACCTTTCCCTCGTCGGGACACGCCCTGTTATAGGCCTAGGCTTTTAGTGATGTCTTTACCACACCCACAGTAATGACAGTAAGGTAGAGACGGCAGTGATTGGTGGCTGGGGACACAATTACAGGATGAGATTTCTACGTCTTTTTCAGCTATCGTAATATACAGTAAAGTTATTTCGTGGACTGAAAGTAAACCCTTTTTTTTTTTTAAGTTTATTTAAAGCGTTGGAGGATGTAGCTTAACACAGCCATATCACTGTGTGTCAAGAATGATGTATTTATGGTGAAATTGGATACCATCACCTTGTTGTGTTCGATATAAAAAGAAAAATAAACAGTTTTGAAAATGCAATTGATTATATTGGCTCTACAGAAGAACATGTCAAGTTCATATTATCACTACCAGAGTTGGCTTGCATGATCCGAGGATGCCACTATTCAGAAAATCAGAAATAAAAAAAAATGTCTGACATCACAGATAGAGTTGGTGTCTTTCAGAAATTGTTGTTTGACATCAGTCTTAGTCTAAGAAATAGTTTGCACAGAAAAAAAACAAAATCTAAAAAAAATTACAAAAGGTTTGGAGAATTTTATGAATGAAGACTGGCATCCCTGATGATCTGAACGACTTTTGAAAAAAATGTTTCCGTAAATTTAATAAAGCAGTCGCATGGGGTTTATCTTACACAATCGAGAACTGTTGCTGCAGGGTTGGGTAAGTTCACTAAAAAAGTCAGGTCAGATCAAGTGCAGATCACTGAGAGGAAAAAATCCAAAGATCAAGTTTAGCTCAGTCCTTTGAAAATGGAATTATAGTTTCCAGATCAGATCAGATCAGTTCCTCTTGACTGTATAATCGGCATTTGATCTGGTGTTCGAGGTAACAGTAAATTGAACTGAAGTTTAAGTGAAAAATGAAAGTTCAGATCAATCAACCAAAATAGCCACAGTTCAGATCAGTTCATTTCGTCCAAATTAACTATCAAGCTCAGATAACGATAACATAAACTGAATTTGAGCTTACGAACTGCGTTCATATGATCTCAGTTCTGCCCAACCCAGGTTTGCTGTGGTCCTTTCTTATTCTTTACTTATACTATTTACATTCGACTCTGTTTACTTACATTTCACTTTATCGGTTTTCACTTAATTATAGCATGTCTCAGATAACAGAAATAAACACAAAAGAAGATCAGTACTGCCTAAAAGCGAACTCCGCTTAATTGAAACAACTCCTGTGCATACTAATTTTCGGTTTACAATTACGGCGGTTTTATTTACTGAAGTCTACACATTCTACATTCTACACATCCCAACTGTTCAGTGTATATTGCTTTTAAGGAGTCTTTATTTACAACTTCTTTCCTCACAAGCTGAACATTTTTGTTGTCCAGTATTCAGGTTTATTTTGATCAGATTGTCTTGGTTCGTACTAAATAGAATTGTGTTTTGAAATTAAGATGTTCTTTGCTTTTTGCAGTGAAACATTTTCAAATGATTCCCTCTCTGCAAAGAAAACAACTGGAATTTGTTACAGCTGTTAATCATTCCAAGTCCCTAGACATTCCTAGGTTAGTGATACATTAAAAAGACGAAACGGCAACGAATATTCAAAAGGAACGGAATAAACTTTCTACACTGGATACTTCAGGCGTCTTTCACGGGTCTTCCCGATTCTCCGCACGGGAGACAACACGGACCTAAGGGAGAATAACCGGGGCAAAATTGTAACAGCTGAACGGGAGTTTCTGAATCTTCCATTTGTATTGCAATAGCAATAACCTATAAATAGGAACGATGGCGTGCTGTCTGTCCGACGACTTGAAAGAGCAGAAAAGGATTAACCAAGAAATTGAAAAGCAGCTGCGAAAAGACAAGAGCAATGCGAGGAAAGAATTAAAACTGTTATTGTTAGGTAAGTAATCATTCATTCATTCATTCATTCATTCATTCATTCATTCATTCATTCATTCATTCATTCCAAACTTGGTATGCTTCTGTATGACGAAGTACTTGAAAGGCTGGTTATCTGGCTGTATTTACAGTGCCCTAGAGCAGAATTTCCCTTTCGGAGAGTCCCAAATAATCCACAATATTGTAGAATATCAGGTTTCTGCCACCTAGCCATAGGCCAAGTCACTGATTGCGTACAATCGTATTAATCTACTAATATATAAATTCCCCCCTTATCTGGGACCTCGCCAGCCAATGCCTGGGTGTAGAAAATATATTAAAAGACCTGTGCTTTAGATAAGGTATCTAATTTTAAAGATTCAGGTATAATATCAGCCTTAAAAATAGAAAAATAAGCGTGTTAGGCCTAGGCATTAGCACGAGGTCGAACCAGCCTAATGAAAAAAATGGGGACCAGGTCAAAAGGACAGGTGAGCATATTATTTGAAAGAGATTTATGAAAAACAATGTGCCTTGACCACCCTTTTTCTTCCCATTAAAGATAGGACAATCGAAGTACTCTTAATTGCATGGGGGAAAAATCTGAAATCACTGCTGAATTTGTAGAATAACATATTTCATTTATAGGGCCGAAAGGAGAAGAAAATACGAGCCAATAATCGTCACCGACTTTTGGTGGAAGGGAGGATAGGACAAAATTCTGTAACTCGTCCAATATTTTCATCGGTTGCTTCCCTTGATTATTTGTTCGAGTACTTTCCCATGCTAGAGCTCCATATGGCTGCCGCTGGCTGCAGGACTGCCTGTGAATTACGTCATTTTGGGTTTTCCTGCAAACTCTTCCACTTACTAATATCTCTCACAGAATGACAAAACTGAGTGACGTGACACCTTTTTTTATTCTTTGTTCCTGCGGTCCAGTCATCCAACAAAATGGGGCAGCCCTAGTTCATCCTCCCTCTAAAGAAATGCAATTTGCAGCTCAGTCAGACCTTATTTCTGCTAGGGTTTCATTTCTCTATAATGATTTCTTATTCTGTTTATTATTATTTATATGATTAGGGTTTAGAGCTGTCCCCTGAATTCAGAATGTTTCCCGATCGTCCTGTCCCACGCGAATACGTGAATGTATGGTACCCGCTACTTTTTCAGAGACACAGGAATAAGAAAACAAACTACCGAATTGTCAGATTTATGTTTACAGCTTATATGGCCTCACAGTCCTATGGGGTCGCACAAACCATCAAGGAGTTTTTGTTTGTTTTTGTTTTTGTTTTTTTAATTCTATGAAACCTCTAAATATCTTTTTATACACAAGTACTAACACGTACAGAAAGCATAAAGACGAAATATTAGCATAGTGCTGAATGGCACATTCGGCCATTTGTTGGATGTTCCACATCCAACACACAAGGGCAATATATTTTCTGACTGGTGAAACTTCAGCATGTCAGGTGACTCCATCTAGAGACTGGATCCATCACTGACTATGAGGACTCAAAGTGATGACACCCTTATTTTAGCAGCTCAAATAGTTTTGGTTATAGTCAATTCCGCTTAAGAGAAACTCCTTGAGAAACATTGTGATTAAAAGGAGTTGTGATTATCCGGTGACTTTTAAATTACATAGAAATATAACATTTTAATATGTAGAGAATGTGCAATTAACGGATGTTACTTTTATCCGGTGTGCAATTAAGCAGAGTACACTGTAGACTATTTAAGACTAGGGTCGGGACGAAATAGCAGTGGGGCTGGACGGGTTTGCGTTCACATTCCTGCGACCAAGACAAGCCCATTGTAATGCAAAGACCTGAAAAAAGGCACTTAAGAGTGAAGAAAAGAAAAACAATTGAAAGACAGACAGAAGAAATAGAGTATGGGCTGCAGTTGGAGAGGGAGAGGAGAGGAATGGGTCAAGTTAAGTTGCTAAGCATTTGGCCGTGGCCCGAAGCCCACAGATATAATATTTATTGCCTACTATAGGCTTCATATCGCTGATAACGGCCCACTGTCAAAGTGAAAACATCAACCACTCTCTACCTCCTTTTCCCCCCTTCCCGCAGATCATGTGTTCCTGACCAGCAAAAGAATGTTATTTTCGTTCTCTCAATGCCAAGACATGCATTTTTATAAAGTATACGTGACAGTTCACACATGATGTAACACCCCGCCTTACGCTGGATTCTGCAGATTTAAACTGATCGCTTGCTTGATTATGTTGCCAATGCAAGTACAGTACTAGGGTGCCTGCACTCTCGTTCCCTTCATACTGGCAGTTATCTAAGTCTTCTGTTACAGAATTATGTATGACGGCTGGCGTCTCTTGAATTCAATGCAGGTATGGAAGAGACATAGATCTAGGCCTTCATTAATTTGCCTCCCTTCCCCAAACCAATCGGCCATTCAAGTCACGGGCTGCAACCTCGGGACGCCATGTATCCTCGTGGAGTCGAGAGTATGACAGAGAGTTAGAGGTCTTGATGCTTATGCATGACACTCATCAATGAGTTACACTGTTGCTATTTTTAGACGGATCAATACCGGGCGGTGAAGAGGGAGCCGAATGCCGCGGCAAGTGATTGAGAAAGCGCGTGCAACATGCTCCGCGGAGCAAGCGATCGGTATCGTCGAAGCAATGTTAGGGATAGAAGTATAATGTAAAATCTGACGAAACGGTACCAAATTATTTTCTGTCGAATAAATTATCTAATAACAAGTTTGTGAGGAATGAATTTCAAATCCCTTTGCCTCTACATAATAGACAGTAACAGTTCTATTAGAGACGGAGAGGACGGGGTAAGGGTGGGTGGGTTAAGAAATGCAATGTCTTAAGTTGGGTAATATTTAGATACATAAAATTACTTTTAAAAAATGAAAAATTTGTAATTGTATCTGTAGATAGATTAACCAGCTGTTTATGGTACCCTTGAAGTCCCTTTATTTGAAATCCTGGAGAGGGTCAGACCACAGACATGTAGTATTTTGTCGCCAAACATTGTACCGTTCAAAGTGCTTGTATTTTGCATCTTTCTACCAACAGCGGGACGAGAGAGGTGGGGGTGGGGAGAGACATAATTTAAGGGACGAAGAGGAAGAGAAAGGGAGATTGGAGGGGGTTAGTAGGCCCTAAGTCCCTCAGATCACAGCAACCATATCCGTACCGATATCTATATCTTGTAAGATACATTGAAACACGAATCATGCTCCACATTCACACTTTGGAAAAAACATATTAAATATCATTGATATTAACGACTATGTGGCAAGGAGAACAGTGGCACATCTAGAGATACTCCTTAGGGAGGGGGAAGGGGCGACAATCGGCCAGAGAAAGAGAGACAGAGAGAGAGACAGAGAGAGAGAGAGAGACAGAGAGAGAGAGAGAGTGGGAGAGAGAGAGAGAGAGACAGACAGAGAGTGTATTATGTGTGTGTGTGTGTGTGTGTGTGTGTGTGTGTGTGTGAGAGAGAGAGAAAGATAAAAGAGAGAGAGAGAGAGAGAGAGAGAGAGAGAGAGAGAGAGAGAGAGAGAGAGCNGGGGGGGGGTAAGAAAAGTACGAAACTTCGCGTAAGTTTAGAAGTTGCAGTAACCCTCAGACCTGTTCGGGGCAGAGCCCTAGTGGAGGTCAGGACTGGTCTCCCTGAAACCAAAGAAAAATATTGTATTTGGGGATCTAAATGGCATTTTAGAACCTTGTATAACAGTATGCTGAAGTTAACAGAGGGCTTGCGCCGGTGTAGTACGAGGTAATCGTTCATTTGGAGGGTGTGGAGGGGAGGAGTTGGAGGGGGGAGGGGGCACGGCCAGGACGACCATATCTAGATTATCTTTTGAAATATCATTATTACTAGTTTGCTCCGCTTCTGGGTAAATGCACAGTCAATGATTTTGGTGCAAGGAGGGAGAAAATTATAATATGTTCTGTCAAAAAAATGTTCGGATCTCGGGAAATCTAAATTCCTCTTGCTCGCTTTACGTCTAACCATGAGACTGCCTGCTACTTGCCTCTAACTTATTTTCTGCTTCCTCTATGGCAAACACTTCATGATACCCACACTGTTCCTGGGCTTTTTATTTATGTGCATATGAAGGGCTTCATGGCAAAACGCATTATACACCAAACTGGGGTTGTGGCAAAACAGACCAGATTCAAAGCATATTTTTATGTGAAAGGAGTAATTTAAGTCTTAAATAACATAGATCAAATGTCCTTCTATGGAATGGAAATATACATGTATACTAAATACTCCTACTGCTTCACGAAGTATGCAGAATAAGCTAAAAATTCATAATGGTGGATAACGCGTTTTGCCATGAAACCCTTCATATGCATTTTCTAAATCATCTCTAAATGTTTGACTGCTTACTTTTTAAAAAAGTAAACCAGTCAGTCTATGGATCAAACTTCATAACTAACTGCAGTGTTCACAGCAGCTGAGAGATGAATGACCTCATATAGGTCTCTAATGTAGATCTGAATTTAAATTTTTTAAATCTAAGAGCACACGCTAAGCTGAAAACAAAACTCCAATGTGAGAAAGAAAGTGTTAATTTCCGAACTTTCTGCATTTTTTTTTTCTGAATCTGAATGAACGTTAGACCACGATTTAGTTTGGACTCGGAGCGTATATGCCACTATAGTGAATACACTGGGAGAGTCTTCTCTTCACTAGGAGACGTTAAGTGGTAGTGTGGACGCTTTTTAGGCCGAGTTTCCAGTCTTGTCATTTACATTCCTGATTAAACTATTGTATTAAAACTACTTTTGTCTGGTTACACAATAAATCATCTCTGTTGACAATTTCACAAAATTTCGCATTCGATATTTCGTATTTCACAAATTAGGTGAACATTATGGTATAATTTTGTTCAGAATTTTTGACCAGGTTGTATAACTTTAAAAGCAGTTTTGTAACTCATTACGAGATTTTTTTTAAAAAAAGGACAAATTTAGTTAGGACTGATGTTGTTTTATGCTAATGAAATAATTGCTCACGATTTCATTTTTCTCTACACTTCATATACTGAGTAGAATACGAGATCATACGTCAACGCGAGCGAAGTATTGTTTGAAGTAAGCTGTTGAAAAGAAAGAAAACGAAAAAGTTTTCAAAACTATCCATTATGTAAATTTCTTTCACAACGATGATGACGCACGACAGACATTAACACTAGAATTCTGTTCACATGTGTTTGGTGGAGACAATAATAGAATTCTATATATAATACTGTATAACATTTGAACATTTCATCTCACTTCACACTTCTGATTAAGTATTCACACCTGAAACTAATCGGTGTTGACGTAGACAAAGCCTCGCAGTAGCCTACACATACTACTATTCTATATTATAGTATTTTTTTTCTTCATAATTTTAGGCTGCTTTTGATGACAGTATGATGAGCTATGACTGTGGGCATTTAAAAAGTTAACCACAGAATAATTTTCCGAGCTTCCTTCATGTCAATAAAAAGACCGCATAAGGTTCCGTTCTTCCCCCGATTTTTGTTCACGTGGAAATGGACATTAAGACGGACGACATCCAGAGTAGATGTCCAGGTCTGTAATCAAACTATGAAGGATTCTATAGGCTGAAGCAGAATGTTTATGATTTTGTCAGAGGATACCCGGGAATGAAAACAAAACTGATATTGTCACACCGTTTTCGTAATCTCGGAGCAATAATCCTGTAGGCCTATCTTCATTGTCTTCAAAATTCCTCATTTTTATTGTGTTCATTTTTTACAGGCGCACTTTGTCTTTCACAGATGCACAGACTCTTGAGTTTGGTACTGTATTTGTGAGGCCATGCATTGGAGAAATAACGTACATTAATTTTTCATTGTTGGAAACAGAGTTATTGCACCAAGGCGATGTTTTTTCCCCCGGCCTCGTTAGTTCAAGTTCAAGTTCAAATTCTTTACCAGGCATAAGCCAATCAGTTCACTTCACACTTCCACATTCATTACAAAATAACATCTCTAAGAAAACACAGCAAGTTTGATAGTGCAGCGCTCCTGTACATTCAGCGGGAAAACCCCGTACCAAATATTACACAGTTCGCACGACGCGCCTTTGATTTATAAAGAAACAAAGGAAAAGTCACATGTGTGTCTAAATAATTTTGTCCCTCGCTGTACGTGAGTAAGAAAAAGGATGTTTGTGATAAGACACAGGATATAAACTCTGACGTCACTCAAATCCATCATGTTCACAGCACTATATGCTTTAACAGGATATTTGTCCGAGTTAGATCTCTTGTCTTGTTGAACAGTAAGTTAGGCCTGTATTTCGTGTCATTGCGGTGATTGCGGCGCAGAGGTGGAGATGAAGATTCTAACGAAGGGCATCTGATATCATAGGCCAATGTCTACTTTCTATTTGAGATCTTTATATTCCGATGAAACTTTTGAAATTTCCCCTGGACAACAGTTTTGACGTAAATGGAGCGAAGATTTTTAACCGGAGAGATAGGCATTTTATCATACCACAGATGTTTCTATTGTGTAGATCAAAATGCTGAGATCACCATGTCTGTGAAATCAGATACAACAAGCTAGTCGAAGCAAATCTTTTACCCTCATATTCTACTCTAACTTTGTTTTCAATTCCTCCTGACAGATCCCTTATACCTTATACCCCCTTCCTCCTCTCCTTTCCGTTGCGCCTGCACATCCAAACATAAAAAGCTTCAGTCAAAAACACCAAAAAAAAACCTAAAACAAAAAACCCCCAAAAACTATCTTCTCATTAAGTCCTTTCTTTTCACTTTCATATTAGATTACATGTATTACCTTGTTTTCTTTCTTTTCACTTTCATATTAGATTACATGTATTACCTTGTTTTCTCCCTTTCTCTCTCTTTTTCTCCAAGAAATTTAATTCATGGACAACAACAACAACAACAACAACAATAATAACAACAACAACAACACATTCATGTTTACGCTGCATGCAGTTTATAAAATCTGTAATATAAACTATATCTGTTTATAAATCTACATAAAGATATAATTCTTTTGAAACTGCACCTTTTAGCTATATTGTCTTCTTAAAAGAAGAAAACGTTTTATTTCATTAAAAAAACAATTAACAGCTGCAAAGTGCCTCTTTTCTGCGCTCTCTAACCTCTGTGTCCAGTAGCAGCTGAACAATTATTCGTTAAAAGATAACAATTAGCTGACCCATTTTATTAACAACAACAACAATATTAATTAATATTATTATTATGAACACCAGACACACAGCCAGCTGGTGGTCACTGATGTATCTCTGGGTAGCATAGCACGCGGTAAGGGGGAGGTTAAGGTTTATGCATTTCAGTTCCCCACTCATTCAAATACTGTAAATGCTAATTAAAAAAACACAACTAAACCTTACACTTACACCTGAAGTTTCTAACGGAGTTATAATATCATCCACATTTACCTGGAATTGTCAAACTTTACCATATTATGAATAATTTTATTTATCATCTCATCCACATTAATTTTCTTCCTCATACCTGTATTCATAATGTAGGTCTAGTACGATTAGAACATTATATATTATCTAGTTACTTTTTAGTGTAAAATATAGCTTACTCAATGCCTTTGTAAGGTTCACACAACATTTTCCCTCATAAATATGCATAGCTGAAATAACATTCAACGACTCAAAATTATGGCTGTTCTACTTGTTACAACCATAAAAAATGTGCTATCGTTACATGAACAAAACATGAGAGAAATAATGTGTTTTCAGAATGGAAGAAAAGTGATCTGTGGCACCGGCTCATTAGGTATGCAATGGTCAGCCTCATATCAGTCAACATCCCATAATTTTAACCATTGTGGCTGTTACACTTATAAATAAGAAGCATTATAATCAGCAAATCGAGGATAAAACTCCATATATTACATTTTAAATCTAAAAAATAATTTTTGCACCAGATTTTGAATGTAAAATATAAATTATGGTTCTTTTTGATGCAAGATAAAGCAGTAAAGTGTGTTACCGACGGCTTACACATTGTTCGAACACACTCCCGCTGCACCACACCCAAGCAAATTTTGAGTGCCTCCATTATTGAGTCGGCTGAATGGTTGGGAAATTTTGAGCACCAATCGGCGACGTGCCGCTCTTGATTTTCTTGTGAATTCGTTTTCTCTGGTACATCTTTTCACACTGGAGAGTCTGAGAAACACGCCACAGTGGTTGAATAACTATTTCCCAGCCTTAGCTGGCAAAGATATCACCGGAGACGGCACTTTACCTCGAGTCGTCTTCGTGACTGTGTCAGCAGCGCAATGGCCTGTTGTATTCCGGATGAGCTGAAGGAGCAAAAACGGATAAATCAAGAAATCGAGCGACAGCTCAAAAGAGACAAAAGAGATGCTAGAAGAGAACTAAAGCTCTTATTGTTAGGTAAGTGCACCAGTCGCCCGAAACGGCCAGATCTTAGTAACGGGGCTGGGAATCTGTGCCCTGCAACCAAGTGACCCTACTCGTGCATTGATACCAAAACAAGACCTCATTTGGCCTAATTCGGGCCAGACTGCCGCCTTAGGCAAGGCCGCTTACCTCTGTTCGTGCATGATATTGCAGCATATTCTTCTTCTGCGTAAAATTATGGCATGCATATGTCCATTGCAGCTCAGATCTCATCGTGAGAATCGTTTTTCTCGACCCATGTATGTAACAAGTAGCCATCTTTATATGATGGCCGCCATTTTGGATGTTTGATTAGTGAGGAAGGAATGAGGGTTATTGTATGAGAGAGTGTCGAGGGTGTGTTACGGAAAGCTTTTGAGTACCGGTAGGCAGGTGCAAGATTTTAGTGTTATAGGAATGTTTGGCCACATGCATTATATGCAGAGCAAGCTGACTGACTTCATAACTGTCAAACACTGCTAGACTACATCAGTTGTCTCTAGTCTAAATGTTCAAGGTCCTACTAAAGTAGACTAGTACTAGAAGTCTAGTTACTAGAACCCACATTTCACTGGAACAGTATCAGAATAGACTGATAGTCATTCATAAGTAGCCTATGACGCTCTTCCCTCATACAGAAAGCATAGTTTTGTACACATCAGCTCTTGCTTAAATGATTTAATCAGACTACAGAGTTGTAGTATGAAAAGAAGATCGTGGTTTCTCTATTGGCTGTCTACGTCGTTTCAACCTGTAGTCACTGTAGATTCATGGCAGTCTCCGGGGACAGGACTGTCCTTGCATTAGTACAATTCGTTCCTAATTAATTCCAATCTACCTCTGGAGTCCTGGTGAATCCTGGAGCCTTCATACTTCATCTTTCATGAAATTGCCCTTTCACTTTCATCAATTGCAGTTGCTACTGAAGTCACACCCATTCTTTATCAAGATCTAGACCTACATGAAACAGCAAGAATGAGAAAGGAACCATGTAAATTTGTAAATCCTTAGGAAAGAAAAAATGTCTTGCTATGCTATCAGAAACAGCGGGTATAACCTTGCTTGCCACTACCACCTCCACTACATGCCTGAATAGTTTGTGACTGTCATAAATGCTTCTAGTTGCAAATGTTAAGTCTTCAGGCTAGTCTACATAATTATAATTAGTAAAAGTAGTAGTGAATATTACTTAAAAACAGATTTTATTCCAGTCAGGATTTCAGAAACTGTACAGTTATATGGGAAGAGCCAGTAAGGCAGTGCAGTCTTGTTACAGGTACAGATGGTACAGGCTCACCCATTATGTGCACGAATCATGATTCAGATTTTGGTGGACAGTGCAAAATGAAGAGGTAAATAGAAAATAGTACTGGGTCGTGCAAGTGTCAACATCATCTGGATCTGAGCTGCAAACCAAAACAAAGACATTATATTATATTGTGGAAAGCAAGCAAGCTTTGTTGTATACTTGACACATTGCTCTTGCACTTGTTGCATAGGCAAGTACGTAGTACATTATCAGTTCTAGTAAGTTCTACAGATCTTTGCAAGAATTATCGCTCTTCAGTCCTGATATCTTAAGTCCCACCTCAGCTAATGTGATTGTGTTGGTGGACAACATGGTAAAGTAGACACTCCATTATTAGTGTGGTAGGCATTATAAGGTGTCTATCAATAGCAAATTTTATGCACATAACAAAACTACAGTTTCAGTGGCCCAATCTCCCCTTCTCTTTTTTTTGTGTATTCGAAAGTTTGCATTATTTCTGAGTGCCTTTTGACAAACATGGTATAACTGATAATGAAAATGAATGATTAACAAGGTTGCTCAGTTGTCATCCTGCTGTGTTTGGGATGGTTGTCATCCTGCTGTGTTTGGGATGGTTGTCATCCTGCTGTGTTTGGGATGGTTGTCAACCTGCTGTGTTTGAGATGGTCGTCATCCTGCTGTGTTTGGGATGGTTGTCATCCTGCTGTGTTTGGGATGGTTGTCATCTTGCTGTGTTTGGGATGGTTGTCATCCTGCTGTGTTTGGGATGGTTGTCATCTTGCTGTGTTTGGGATGGTTGTCTTCCTGTTGTGTATGGGATGGTTGTCATCTTGCTGTGTTTGGGATAATGATTGGACATTTAGTGTACTCTCAGGCAGTGGAAATGTATGAAACAACTTCAGATCATTCTAGCTGTTTTTTTTTCCATCCACCTTTCAGCTTTAAATTTCCCATGCTCAGATTACAGAGAGAGTGAGAAAGAGAGAAGGGAATGAAAAAAAGAGAGGACAAGGATTGTTTCATTACATCACCTTTCTTGAAACGAAAAGATTTAAAAGCTCAATTTTTGCTGTCTTTTTTTTTTTTTTTTGTGGAGAGGATGAGGGGATGGGTGTGAGCCGCTTAGGATTTGTGGAGTTGAGGAGGAATAATAATATACATAGGCTTGCTTTCCTGTGCGGAAATCACTTTTGGACTGCAAATATGGAAGTTCACTTTGACTAGCAAAATCATGAAAACAGAATTTAGAAATAAATATTTTATGGTCATGTTTCCTCCTAACTTTCTGCTGCTTTTTGTTGGTTATGTTTCATTGAAAAATGTGTGTTCAGTATTTTTTCTAGACCGCACCATTTGTGCAGTTTGCCCCTGAAATTTCAAAATCCTTACATTGAACACATGCTGATTTCCACTTCTTTCCCACATTCTACAGTTTGCATTATTTGAGAGAAGCCAAAAATCCATCTAAACATTTGCAAATCACCCTCTCAGAATTAAGACAGGGAGAATGTCTCCCCCAGCTGACATAACCTAGAGATAGCATTGTATGTTAGCTTAGCTGGGAGTGGTTACTTTGCTCCACATCACTGTATGCCTACAGTCAACTTAAGTATAGTTACTGTTAATTACTGATAAGGAAGTTAGTTTTAAAGGTGCAAATTACAAATAGGAGGCCTCCGGGCCCTGCCAAATTTTCCATAAAATCTTCTCGCTACTTCCTGTTGCAGTTAGTTTTCCTGTGTCATTTTCTCTCAGATTTCTCCAGCTAGTTGGAAGTAGCTTTCTCATTTCTAAGGGATTGATGGTTCCTTCCCACCTCTTTGCATGCTCTAAAAGCCATTGGTAGTACTGGATTGGATCCCTTATTTTGGAAAGTTGGATTGACTTGAGGTATCCACAGCTAGGATTGCAAAGATTGATCCCGACTCTATTGTTTTCAAGTCCAAGCTTGTGCCAGCTCGAGCTTTAAGTGCATACAGTGGCCTAAATGATTTAGGATTAGGCTCAAACTGAGGTTACCTTAGAGAATATTCCTGGGGTAAAACAATCTTATGCAGACAATACAAGATATAGGTTTATTGTTTTTTTTTTTTTGCCTCTTAGAGTCCCTTTATAAACAATAGAATCATCCCAATGATTTCAAAGCAAGAATACCACAAAAAGGCCTTTCAGGACATTCTTGCCTACAGTCTAATAATAAAGTTTAACTGATAAACCTGTTAATAAAGATTTATATTGTGATAGTGAATTTTCAGCAATAATTTTTCACGTGGCCTAATCAACTAAGAACTATTCTAGTTAACTGGACAAGTGGCGTTTAAAAGTGGAAATAAAGATCGATACTGAGCTCAGCCGTCAAACTTGAACTGATGCATTGAACCTAAGGAGAAGGTTGGCTAGGTACAAGCTTTTGAGTGGAGCGGTCCACCGTACCACAGTGAATGAGCTTCCTTTCACTGGAACTTAATTTCTGCATCAGTTCACTTGGTAGTGTCTTTCTTGCCTACTTCAAGACAAACTCAGAGACTTCATCAGTGAGTGTTCAGAGGTCAAGTGATGTTTTATTTTATTATTTCTTAAGGCTTTTGATGTTGAAATTACATGTCAGGACTTTGTCAGGAAGTTGCAACTAACCTAATTCAGCAGTATTTCTCCGCTGCCTTCTAGTAAACGAAAATGTGGCTGGTCTTAATTTTGTTATTTTATTAACTAGTAAATGACATGACATGATGAGGTCAGAGGATGTCCTAAGAACTGTAGTGGTAACAGTGCTTTTTCCAGACCCCGCAATTGTGTGATTCGCCCCTTAAATTTCAGAAACCCTCCTAAATGCTGGCCATTCACTTCTGCTCTCCAGCACTTCAAAGTTTGCTTGACCTAAGAAAACCCTAAAATCCCTGGAAAAATGTACAAAAACTCCTATCAAATTTATGACCTCATATCATATGACCTCATATGAACTGGAGGAAATACTGGGTGGTATGAGTGGAATACTCTTTATTTAAGAAAACAAAACTTCAACATGCATTGGTTAGTTGTTTTCCTTGATTATCCAAAATATATCCTTGCTTTAACTTTTAATTTTAACTGCTATTTCTGAGGAGGAGGTCCCACCATTTTAATGATGTTGCATCACTGTATTATGATGAGGTTTTACATCAATGTAGAAAATAGATCTTAGTAAAGACTTGTGTCCCATAGTACAGATTTCTGGGACATAAATGCAAATTTCAAAGTCTGCTGGTAAACAGGTGTGAAACATGCATACTTTTGTCTTATGGGGCACTGTAAAGGCCATACAAGAGGAGCAGCAGTTCCAGTGGTCAGTAGTAAACAGCAGGACAAGATGGTAATGACAAAAATGTCAGAATGTTGATCTGTTCAGTGTCTGTGGAAGTGTTAAGAGTTAAAATTAGTCCACAATTTGGAATGAATGAAGAGCATTGAGGTAGTAGAAATAGTCATTTGAGAGTTCTTGTGTTCAGTTTTTTTCCTTCACAGGACTGGTTAAATTGCTCAGATTTGTCCACCTTAGACATAATGCATTCATTTTAGAGTTCCTATCTGGAAAATTTGGTTCGTGTACTCAGAAGCGGCAGTCGCTGTGACAAATATTTTGAGGGGCACTTGTCATATATGGAGGTGGTAGGGGGCCTTTAAAATATAAATCAGCTGCAGAAGAAAGGAAATGATGTTTGTCCATGTAAAACTTATTCCAGACTCCCCACCCCATCCCTGTTCCTCAGCACTTGTTCTTTTTTTTTTTTTCTAAGTGCAGAAAGACAGGTCACCTTTACTTAGCCTTGATTATAAAGATTCAAACTGTCAAATATACAATGGACAGTGAGTTGAACGAGACAATAGAAAGGGGAATTTTGGTGAAATACTTTATGTGTCCAGAGTCGCATCAATGATTTGCATCACATTGGTGTCTGTTGGAAATACATATATCCAAAGGAGACACCATTACAAAAAAAGGTCATACTGACGAGTGAATGCAGATACTTCATTATTATTTGTTTATTTATATTTTATTTTCATACATTGTGGGCCAGTTGGGCAACCTAAAATACCGATTCTGATAACCAGCTTTCATAGAATCATAGTCTATCCTGCAATACTTATAGTCAAGGTAACAGTACCTGATGGACCAGATCTTGGAGTCCGTCAGTATGGCAACTGCTCTACTATTCTGTGAAGAAAACCTAACAACAGCAGTCAAGGTTCTATTTTTATTCATTCCTAACTGATTCAGTACCACCTGAATTTAAGCCTTTCAGTGCAATGTCAGTTGTCATGTTACAAAATTTTCTGTTTTGATTTAAAGAGTAGGCTATTCATAATTCGGGGTCTTGTGGGAAGAAGCATGGTCCTGATGTCGCTGCAGAAAGCTGGACCTGAAGCAAATGGTGCTCAGTTGTCTTTTGGAATAGATACACAATATGCACACTGGAGGTTCTGTGGGTTGTTTCCAGTATAAATGCTGACTGAGTGGAATTTGCTGGGTTCTCCTGAGTAGAACATGGTGACCTAGTCCCAGCATGG
The DNA here is from genome assembly GCA_033807755.1 of Ellobium chinense. Lineage (NCBI taxonomy): Eukaryota > Metazoa > Mollusca > Gastropoda > Ellobiida > Ellobiidae > Ellobium > Ellobium chinense. The sequence continues at coordinate 430,001 of JAWQUT010000532.1, read as the reverse complement.
TAGACAGTTCATGTTATATTCATGTCATCGTTCTGTCATGGAACAATTGCACTACACTTCTGGTATTTCCCATGGCCCAGCAATTCATAAAGTCCTCTCTGTTGTTGCTATAATTGTGCTGTTTCTTGCTCCCCACAGGCACTGGAGAATCAGGCAAGAGTACCTTCATCAAACAGATGAGAATCATCCATGGTGCGGGTTACTCAGATGAAGACAAACGCAGCCACATCAAGATTGTGTACCAAAATATATTCATGGCCATGCATGCGATGATACGGGCCATGGACACGCTCAACATTCAGTACACTAATCCGGCCAACCGGGTAGGTTAATTGTGCAAGCATTTCCTTTTTGTTACATGTAGACAATTTGCAAGTCATAAAAATTTGTGAATAGTCATTTCCTTACCTCATATCATATACTAGAGTGATATTTCTTCAGCATGGAAGAAATATGCTGTTTAAAGCCGTCAGTCATACTTAGAAGTCTTTAATTTTTTTATGTGACATGTTTGTGCTGCATGAAATGTAAAAAAATATCTCAGTTTTTTGTATATTCTTATGTGTCTTCAAATTTGTACTTCACATCCATATTTGTAAATTTGTTTTTCATTCTTTAAAATCTCAATCAAACGGTTTCCTATTGTGGACATTTCAGCAGTTGTTTACTTATGTAATTGTTCAGATGCCTGAATGTTTTGATATAGTGATTGCAAGAGGCCTGAATGGGGAGTTCTTCATTGTGATTTGTGAGCAGTGGCTAAATCATGATGGGTTTTTTGGTAACTAAATGTTTTTTTCTAAAGGCGTGTTTAAATCTGTTTTCACTCTTGGAGCTGATTGTGAGCCAGATCTCATAAAACTTTACTTGCATATCACTGTTCCACTGGAACTATGAGAACACCTGAGTGTGTCAGCAAATTATGCCATGTTATCTCCTCACTAGATTTGATGCCAGAGTGTTTTGATACAAGCAGGACGACTAGAAGAACTTTAGCACCTCTCACTTCTCAGTTGAGCCAAAAGTGGCAATAAAAACCGTCATCTGCATCGCCTAAAGCTAGCTAGAGCAACTAAATCTGGGTCTAGTGTTCTGAGGGTTAATAGTCCTTTTATTGTGACAGTGACACACAGACTCCACATAACCATGACTTAACCCATGTTAAATAATAATGCCTAACTTTCAGGTTGTTATAATCTTAATGTCTTTTCCTTTTTTACAGGAGAACGGCAACATGATTCGTCAAATTGACTATGAGACGGTGACAACCTTTGACAAGCCTTGCGTGGATGCTATCATATCTCTATGGAATGATGAGGGCATACAGGAATGCTATGACCGCAGGCGCGAATATCAGCTCACAGACTCGGCAAAATAGTAAGTTGTTTCTGAGGACACTTATAAATCTAGTTCACCAAAATGTTGAAAATTTATGTGAGGGTTTAATGTCTCATTGATACTGATTGAAACACTTATAAACCATAAGTGTCAATCAGATATTTATTAATACTGATTAAGGTTTTGACTCATAAAATTTCGAAGTTGGAGCACAAGGGCATGCAGAGTTAGATCTTGCATGGATTGTTTGCATTGGGTGCTGCATCAGCATACTTCCACGGCCATTATTACCACTGTCAAAAGTTTGTGTGCTGCAAATATGCAGCAACCATCCCGGGAAACACAACAACATAATGTCACGTGATTATCAGTGGCAAGTTGTAAAATAATACTATAGAAATAACAACTTATTTTCTCTAGGGACATGAAGATTCTAAGATGCCAGTGCCAAATTTTCAGTGTTGGTTCTGAAGGAGTGTTAAAGGACACTGGGGCACCGCAGAGCTTTTAATGTTGCAATTTTTGAAACAAGTCAGATATGAAAGATGTAATTAATTGCTTGCAGTGAATTTTGTTGCATTTTGCAGTTGAAATGCAGTCATAGTCATTGAAAATGCAGTGTTTCATTCAGATGTCTTTTTGTCTTTCACAGTTATTTAGACAGTGTGGAAAGAATCTCGCAGCAGGACTACCTGCCCACATTACAAGACATTCTGCGTGTTCGAGTACCCACAACCGGTATCATTGAGTACCCATTCGATCTGGATAGTATAATATTTAGGTAAGGGAGCCAAATAACTTTTATTTCAGGACCCAGTTTACAAAGTGCTGCCAAAAGTCTTAGTTCACAACACAATTTTGAAACCTGTAGTGGTTCTCTGAGGTCTTGCCAACCACCAGACCTAAGCAACCATGAACTGAAACTGTCCACCTCACTGGCTCAATAGTTAGTGAAACCAGTAAATGAAATTTTGCCTGTGGCTATTTTTTTTGGGATGCCATGGTGCAGGTTGATGTCTCCTTCCCATTTTGATTTCTGACTACTCCTTGACTGCTTTCAGCATAATGCATGTAAAAAGAAGGTCGAAAAAGTTACCCACAGCCCATCATAACCAGCCATTTGAGCAAAATTGCATGGGCCTTGCTTTTCTGGAGAAGAGGGTTTAAAAGTGGACAGCTCACCACTGAGGACCCAGAAGACCTTAGTTCAGCAGGCATTATCCTGTTGACATCTTGAGTGATAAATGACTTGGAATGTCAGTATTTTGCTGTCACTGGATTTGATAGTAGATTTAGGTCTAGTGACCTTTTCGGTGGGAAGTTTATTTTTTTGTCTTCTTTGAACATTATATAGATTTATCAGCATCTCAAGTACTCCAAATTTGATTTTTGGAGGTCCAAATTTGAAAATTTGCTTCAGCTCACACTCCCCATCCCTTTCCCCCGACTAGGGCATTTCCCTGGACCCACTGAGGGTCTACAGTGGCCCGCAGATTCTGAGCCAGATTTTCAGCCATTTTGGCTGCCGGCTGTTGACAGCACTATCACAACAGCGCAAAGAATTTGCCAAGGATTTAGCACAGTATTGCGGCATTTAGCAGGGGTACCCAAACTAGCCTGTGTGCCAAATTATAATCTGCCAGGTGTGAGAAACATGACCTATGAATATGAAGTCACTGTTAAAAGACCGTAGAATGCTTTATGTTGTCACTGTCATACTATATGACGAAACATGCCAGCCCCACTAGCAGTAGAGAGATGATGTATTTACAGTAATATGTTTAGATGGTTATGTTAACCTGTGTAGGAATGCACACAGGGTGGTTTGTTTTTTTTGGATGTCTTTGGATTTCTTTCACATGCAGTCTTGTGGTAAAAACAATTGTTGAAGCCAATACTGTGGTGAAAACATTTTCTCTCTGACAAGTTTATTTATGCGTCTGGGTTGAATGCAATAGGAAATGTTGATAAGGATGTGGTAAAATTTATGTTGGTCAATTCACTGACACTGCATATTTTACTTCGCTTGTTTCAGGATGGTGGATGTAGGAGGGCAGAGATCAGAGCGCAGAAAGTGGATCCACTGTTTTGAAAATGTAACGTCCATCATGTTTTTAGTCGCCTTAAGTGAATACGACCAGGTCCTGGTTGAATCTGATAATGAGGTAAGGAGCTCAGGTGGCGTTTTCTCTGACTTAGCACTCTGGATTCGTATGTGTGTGTGTCCCCTTGGACTTTTCTTGGAATTTATTCTTAAGATAAAAAGTCCATTGAATTTTGTAATTTCCTTCTGGAATCTGCTGGAGAGGCATTGCTAAAATAAATCTTTGTTGTTGTGGCTGATATTTTAAGAGAATGCATGCCGTTTTGTGCCATCATTTTCTTAGGAAAAACAAATTGTAGAAATTTCTTTTGGAAAGTGAATTCAAAATGGAGGCACTGTCATATAAGTTTCCTGATTTTTATTTCATGAAAATAATTGTGTGTCCCGATACTTATGTTTTAAGCACTTCCACTGCAAAATAAGAAATCGCATTAACATCATCATGATGGAATTTTGTGTTAACAGGTACACAGCACATGCAGATTGTAATTGAAAAGATCTCCTTTTGAAAGATTTATTTCACAGAAAGGAGAGAAGTTGCATATTAGTTTTAAGTATGTTTATGTCCAGAGGACGGATTTTCTTTTGCTCTATTATAAATGACCTTTAACTCTGCAGTGTAAATGATTCTTACGTGTGCGGTGTTAATGACTCTCGTAGCCTAAGGGTAAATATCTATCTAATATCTAAGATCTGTCTAATATCTACAGTATTAATGCCCCTTAAATCTGCAATATCCTCAAATTGCAGTTAAAATGATCTCTCATGTTTGTTACACAGTATTGTCAGGAGCATGTAGTTGGCTCAAATTTTTCAGCTTCTGTAAATAGCATGATCCATCTAGCTGCTACTCAGCTACCCTCTTTATTTTCACTTAACTGTGTATATCATAATGACATTGCTAATTTCTGATCTGACAGTTGTCTATGTGGAGTAAGTCATCAAGTTTTCATTACCTTAATGGTCATGTATTGTGGTTAATCTTGTTCAGTGTTACAGTTAATTGATTTTATACTTTCTTCTTGCTGTGTTATTCTGAAGACTACAGTCTGACCTTGTAATGAACCCAGCATATAATAGTTATCCATTTGATTTGATGAATTTTCTGAAAACATAATTTTTACCCCATTGTAATGCGATTTAATTATCAACATTTTTAACGATTGTCCAGAAGGTTGTTCATGATTAAAACTATCACTATTTCATCCCAGTGGTACAGAGAAATCCTTAGTCCTAGAAGAATTGCCCATGTCTTTATAAAAAATGTTATGGGACAGTCATCCAGGTACCTGAAGAATAGCAGTCATCACTTGAGATTAAGTTACTTTCTTGTGAAGTGTAAACAGAGCTGTACAGTAATTCCTTTGATTGTCTTCCAACAAGTTGACCCTAGCAACTGGTCACTGTTACTTTTACCAGACAAATTTTATTGATCCAAGCCTTTCTCAAAAACAAGGGAAAGATGCTTCTCTTGAAGTTTTCATCACACAATGTCTGCATACATGCCTGCATTTTTTTTGTGTGTGTTTTAATTGCTATTGAAACAAACCATTTAATGCACATGCACTTATATATGGCTGGGCAAACCAGGAAGGACTGAAAACTCTAATCATTTATTTACCACGACCCCTCAACTATAACATTCTGACTGTATGGGAGAGATGGACTGTAGTATTGTTTCCAGTAATGTAGATTCTTATTTGAATCAACAGTAGTTGGTTCTCACACTGGCTTACATTGTTGTTTGAACATGTGTTTGTCTCCACCTGAAGAAAAGAAGAATTTGTTTCTGAAAAGCACTTTGATATCTCTGGCTTGGGGCTGTTTATTTGGTAATGTACTGTGGATCAGATGAGGGGGAGTTTTGCTCAGTGAAATTTTAAATACTTTATTTTTGACAGATGACATGTCTTTCTTTTTTTCTGTCTTGCTATTGCACCTGATTATGTATACTTAACTTTCTGTTTTCCACAGAACCGTATGGAGGAGTCCAAGGCCTTGTTTAGAACGATAATCACTTACCCGTGGTTCCAGAACTCGTCTGTCATTCTTTTTCTGAACAAGAAAGACCTCTTAGAGGAGAAGATTATGCATTCGCATCTTGTAGACTATTTTCCTGAATTTGATGGTAAGTACGAAGTAGGCAATACTACAAAATGTGAAATTAATGATTAAGATGTCAGCAGAGTACAGTGTGAAATTTTTACATGTTTGTTCATTATAACAAAGAGTTTCACAAGAAAGGTGCTTAACAAATTATTGTCTAGCCAGCTGAACCTAGTCAGGGTTAAAATGTCTCTATGTTTTTATTTTGTTTCTACAAGTTCACAACTGTGTGCAAGCTATGCTTGCCTAATGAAAATATATCCGTGCCTGTTATGCCTTTGGAAACACGGAAGTTTATGCTTAGATATGCAAGCATCTTGAAATTGGCCAGGGATCAATGCAAATGCAACAGCCATACTTCTGTTCAGAGAACTCTCTGACATAATTAATGTTGTCTTTTATTGAAGGCTATTTGACACCAGTCTAAAACAACTGCGGTGATAGAAAAATAGATAGTAAAAAAAATAAATTCTTATTTTTTTGTCATTGAACAGCTCCTTCTGCCTCATAAAATTTTGTAATTATGCAATTGCAAGTTCCTCATAAAGAAGGACATGCACATCAAAAATACTTTTTGGCTTTTCAATACTTTTCCCTCTAAAAATTATCTATGGTGCCCACCAAGTCAATTTTGCGAAGAAAGAGCATTGTTCTGTTTCCATGCGTGTCTGTAATATGACGCAATAAGGAGAGCTAGAGTTACTGGGTTTGGCCCTTGTGTCCAGAATTATTCCCTTTCCTTGATCAGCAGGGGCCTGTGTCAAAAACAATGACGTCACTTAAATTTCCAGTAGCTACAGACATTCTATCTGACAATGTATTATTCAACTTTAAATTAGGGTTCTGGTCATCCAAATTCAAACATAAAGTTTGATAGTGTAAGTCAGAAAAAGTATTCTGCATTTTTATTGCCTCAGCATGATTTTGTTGGACATATCTACTGTTCATAGAGGAATTAAAACATTCATACCAACATGCTATCACCCGTCCGCAGAGCATTGGCTAGACAGCTTGGCCATGTGGCTAAAACTTAATTGACCTAAGCTTGTGGTGCCACGCGAGCAGTTGGTGTAACAACTCGGACTTTTGATAATGTAACTCTTTGGGTTGTCTGGGGCGGCAGAGGCTTTATATCATAACAGACGCTTGAAAGACTGTTTTATTGGAATAATAGGGTACCGTATAATTTAATATGGTCTGTAGGACGATGCAGCCTTCCTTTAATATAGCTTTCATTGGATTACATTATAATACATATGTTCCAGTTAAACAGCAATATACCTGAAACTGCAATAAGATCAGAGAAGTTTATGAAAAGGAAGTGGTATCTGTATTCCATGATCTTGCCTTACCTTCACTGGGCCATATCACATGGTTGAAAAAGTTCATAGAGCATCCATTTTAACAGAGCCATTACACACCAGTATTAGATAAGCTTGCTACTTTTTGGGCAAGTCTTCATAAAGACTTTGTATTATTCTGATGATACATTATTGTGGTTGCTAACACAATTTCCATTCAGATTATTACACTAATAGTGTATCAGTTGCCTCCATGAACAAAGAGAAAATTTCCAAGCAGGAAATGTTGCATTAATTCTGGTGTAGACTGACTGATTATTCCAATGGTGAATTAATGACAGTTGACATGAAGACCTTTTTCTTTCAAATTTTTGTAAGCAGGTGTCCTGATCATTGATGAAAACAAAAAGGATTAATAATGTTTACAGGATTCATATGGGTCCTTGAAAATCTAAAAAGTCCCTAAATTTCTCCAGATTGCTATAAGGCCTTAAAAAGTCACTGAATTTTGAACATATTGGCCTGAAAAAGCACACCTTAGAAAAGTCATTAAAACTTAACATTTGCTCTTGTGGAGTCGCGGTCATTAAAGAAAGATAAGCTACATTGCCTGTAACATCTTCACATGGCTTAGTTTGTCATGGCTGTGGATCCACTGGAGTTTGCTTGATAGCTATAATCTGCAACTGAATCTGAATTGTATCCAAAATATTAAATATCCTGTATATAAAAAATAGTGTTTGGGCTCTTATTTTTCCTTAAAAATTTTGTTTCAGGAAATGAGTGTGAATCCTGACTGTAAGAAAGATTGTGAAAACGATAGGTGAAAACCATTAATTTTGTCGGAGAAGTGTCCATTTTTACCTCTTCCAAAAGACAGCATTCAATGCAGTTATAAAGTTATAACATAGTTATAATGTTCTAATGTATTTTTTATTTCCCCTTCTGTTGTACAGGTCCAAAGAAAGAAGCCAGCACAGCCCGAGAATTCATCCTAAAAATGTTTGTAGAACTAAACCCTGATCCTGACAAGATCATCTACTCTCATTTCACTTGTGCCACAGGTGAGTTGAATCATACAAGGAATTTATTGATATATGTAGTAATGGTCTAGGAAAAGGGAAGTTTTAGTGAAACACTGTATCATGCCAATTAAAAGCAATGCACTGATTTAGTTACTTTATTTGACTAAGACCTGGTAGGTGACTTTAAGACAGATCCATAAATTACTTAGTGGCATCACTGAATACACCAACTCTAACTATAGAATATTGGGAACCTATGCTTTGTAAATTGAATCCTTTTGAAAGTTCTTATGCATTTGGGCAAATCTGTCTTTGTCTCTGTATGATAATTTAATTTTGGTTCCTGCATATAATCCAGACTTTCCTATGGCAAACATGATTCATTTTTTTTTTTTTCGATCTTTCCCTCCTTACAGATACTGAGAATATAAGGTTCGTGTTCGCAGCAGTGAAAGATACGATTCTACAACTGAACTTGAAAGAGTATAACTTGGTGTGAACGCATGGCGAGAGCTACCCCATGTCCCCAGTCCCCCAACCCAACCACCACCACCCATCCATTATCCTTCCCACATCAGATCCTTTGCTCCCCCTAGCTCATTTCTCACTTGGTTTGCACCACCTTCAGAAGCATCTCCATCTAAGATGACAAGAAAGATGGGCCCAGCTCCTCACTGGAGAATTGTGTTGTAAGAAAAGGGATTTTCATCATGCACTTAGTTCTGCTCTGTGATTATCTGTGTGTGCACCAGATTGTACAGAAATTTTGTGATCGCAGCAAGCTTTTAATGCAGCAAATGGTCTTACAGAAGCAGCTGAACGGTTCATGCCAGAGGTGTGTTTGAGAAAATGTGTCGCTCACTGAAGCAGCCTCAAAGGCTTTTACCTTGGACTCAGGAAGACCTGCAGAAGTGCTTCATGAACACTGCATCATGACCTAAACAACAAGGGAATTCATCAAGACAGCATTTACGTGCAGAAGCTGATGTGAATTAGCAAACAAATATTAGATGAGGCGATCAGCTGAGAGGGGTAGCATATATAGGAAGAGGGTTTGATTCGCATTTATATGTCATATAAAGCATTTGTTACTTGAAGTGTTCATCGTAGTGGCACCTTTTTCATTTGTTAGGAAGGCCAGCCAGTTTGACAGATGAATGATTTTTCAGTCAAACTGTTCCTAGCTGTCAAGATAAGATTTAGGGACCTATGAAAGTTTCTGAAAAGTTCTTTCACTTTTTGATGGAAGCCAGGAGGGCAATTTAGTCGTGACTGTCATAATGGGGCATCAGCTTTTTTCAGGCAGTTATTGATACACGCTCATCTGCTCAACTCTGATTTCGCAAATGAAGAGTTCAATATTATCAGATGAAAAGTTTGGTTGGGAGCAGTATTTCCCTCTGCGGCTTTGCAACACTGAAAAATAAGGTGGTTGAACGTTTGATTCACTTATCCAGTCTTCTCATCGTTTAACAGCTAGTGTGAGAAGAGAGACTTACATAATGACAGAGGTAGAGGTGTTCAGCTTTCATGAATTTGATGCTGATAGATGCAGTGGAGATGGGAAGCAAAGGCCCGAGGATGTGGAAGGCATTGAGAACCAAGGTGAAACTTCTTTATAGTTTGTGTCATGTTCTGCTTATACAGATGGATTTGTTTCTGGGTAGAGCTGCGAGGAGCTTGGAGGACTGTGCAAAGAAGTTTAGGCAAAATAAATTTACAAACACTTCATTAACTTTTGCCCACTGTGGTAACTTTTCTATATATATACATAATATTATACATAAAACATACATGAGTATGTACGTTCTACATATGATGTGACGTCACACATGCGAAAGCAAAAAAAAACTTTACATTGCGAACTGGTGGTTTCTATATTATTTGTGTTCTTGACTTGTTATGTTTCATCTACCATTACAACTGTTACTAGGTCTGTTGTTTTGTATGTTTCTTTCCCCGCCACTGAGTGGTTGAATGATAACTATTGTATGACTGCATGGATTGGTGGAATGATTGATTGGGATCTCTTGCCTGAGAGGTATAGACACACTAGTTCTTTTGTTTTATAAAAATTACAAGGCTTGTTGAATATTTGTGATTAATGGAATGACAGCCTGCCTGACCAGTGTATGGATATTTTGTCTTTGCTTTAAATGGATGTACACGCCGAGGACTGAAGGATAAACTGTTGTATCTTAGTGACAAAAAACTCACTGAGTTAGGATAGTTTGGATTCCAGTTTTCGATATACAGGAGAGTGATGGAATGGTCTACTACTTACACATTACTGATAATATTAAGGGACACTTTGTAAGTTCTGCATCTTCTAGTGTTAGTCAAATGTTTTGGTGTGTTGCTTACAAGAGAGGACTGGCAAAGGGAACTTACTCCAAATGTTAGATCATTTTATTTATTTTAAATTATAATCTGGTATTAGCTTTCAGATGTATTCTGTGCAGAAGTTCCATTGTTTGCACAATGGCTGTGGGCTAGACTGTAAGTAGAAGCACCACTAGGGTATTTCTGCTACACATGTCAGGTCATGAACAACTTCTGTAGACTCAACACAGTGATAAGTTGTTGGGGCATTAACATATTGTCACATTCTGCCCAGAGGTACTCTTCACCTAGGATTAGAGAGTTTAATGTTGTTTGGGTGTTTTCAGATGGAACAGCCTGGTCTGGAAGACTATAAATTTCACCATATAACCCAATTTCTGGGTCTAAGATACTGTTCTTAAATTTCCCTGGCATTCTTCATTTTGAGGGGGTATTGTTTTGGGTTACTGGAAATTCAGGACTTGGTTAGCATGCACTAGGGAACTAGAAATACATGTACTCTGAAATAGCAACTGAGGTTTCAAAGGTTACAGGCCTGTGCAGGTTTTGTGAACATTGACATTAATTCAACAAGATCAGAATGGTTAGACTGCAAAGACTTTACTGCTTGAGAGGGCAAGTTTGAGTGGTTAAGACAGAAAAATATTTAAGAACATGCAGTAAATTACATGGTGACCCTTGATATATGACTTTGACCTGTGTGACTGATTACTGATCGTCTTTGATGGATTATGTTTTGCCTCTCTGTCAGCCTTCATGTCATTCTGTGAGTACACACACAGATATTGCTCACTATGTTGCAGAGTAGACACTACTGTTGCAGTGCACACACCTCTGTATCACTCTCACAGACTATGTAGAGACTTCAAGCAAACTGACAGCCATGTACATGTGTTCCTGTGCTTTCTCATCTAATGTCAACCTTTGTGATTGATTTTGTCCACACACTGTGAAATAACGGGTTGGAAGTGCAGTTCATATTTTTCACCCCCTTAGTTCAGTGAAAGAACGTTGGCAGGCCAAAAATTACTTTCCATTATCAGAGTTGCACCTACATGTAAATAATGTGGGGGGCCAGATTGTATCTTTGTGATAGGTTAGTTACCTAGAGGAAGATCAGTAAAACAGAAGATTTGCCGTGGTTTTCAAATTATAATTTATAGGGGGTATCATATTAGAGCCATAAGTGACTATCCTCCAAGTGCTTTAGTCTCTTCTGAATCAAAATTTTTGTTTGCTTCTCTTAATAACTGTCAAATCTCTCACTTTGCTCTTAAGATTTCAGTAGGACTTGTGAAAAGTGAACTTTTGAAGCAGCAAATGGAAAAGGAATACTTCATTTTTTGTTTTCAAATATTACAAAACATATGATGCAACTAACATTCTGTGTAAGAAAAAAAAAACATGAAAAAAATGCTGTTTTGCTTATCTTTGTCTTTGGTTCCCCATTGATGACATCCAGCTTTTTCCGTGGTTAATTTTCTCTTTGATATTTTTGCCAATCAATTCCTCCAGACTGACTGTCCCCACTTTTAGCCTTTCATAAGCTGTGAAATATGGGCAAATACTTTGTGCGGAGTCTCACAAGGACATACCATGTATGTCGAAGAGACAGCCTTCAGTATCAAGGGTTTGCAAGAATTGAATCAAGCCAACTGTTTATGCCAGAAAATACATGTGGTTCCCAGGTCCGAAGGTTTTGTTATTATTTTGGTCATTATGATTGCCAGCTACAAACATGAGATACATAAATGAACTTGGACCATTGAAACATACAAGCTTAATTCAACATTGCAAGTCATTCTCTGTGACATTGTTCAGTAGATTGGTCTGTGTTTTGGGCCTTTTACTGAGTGAAATTAATTCTGGAAACCAGGAAGCCCACCCTATTAGTGAAATTGTCACTGTGCAGGGGTGATGGCCTGTTTCATTTTTTCCAGGGTTGAGGGGGGAAAAAACAAACAGAAAATCCCTTAGCATTAAAAACAAGCTATAGGCTCAAATTAGTAATCTTTTACTTATGCAAAAAAGGGTGAGTGCATTCCATTGTTTCTCACTTGTTCAGTTTTTCTGTGTGGATAGGGTGGAAACTGGCCAGCATGCCCTGACTTTGTTTTCATGTGGTTTGACATGTAATTCAGTGTAGAGCCATTCCATGGGGATTGTATGTTAGCTATTTCAGCCAGCTATTTTAAGTGACCCCAGTTCATTTTCACAATTTCATACAGAGTTGTTGCTAATGGCACAAACAAAAAGTGGTCAGCACTGCACAGTATAATATATGCCTTCATGTTATCTTAACTAAGTGGACAAGTTCTATGGAATGGCTCTGTGAGAACAGTGAAGGTATGAAGTGAGTCTTTAATAGGGTCCGATTTTTTTTCATGGGCATGGATATTCCAGTCATATTACAGTAAAAAAGGACCGTACCAGAGAGATCTACTGCACTACAAGAAGATTCAGGAGTCATTCTTCCGCTGGTTTATTTTTCCGTACACGCCACATAAATCCTGTATTGAAATTTGTACATTGTGAAAATGCTGCAGGGATTTTGGTCATTGAAATGCTGAGTCTCAAAGCAACAGGGGGCACAGAGTCAGTGCATGGTGATTGATAGTTGTATGGCGTGTGTGATATGTGCACACTTCATTTCATGTTGGTTGTTAACATTTAGTTTCTGTGTCAGACACATATGCCAATAATTGTGTACAGGGAAGTTGAAAAACCTTTCATCCAGGCTGAGACCCCAGGTTTTTTTACTTAGCTTTTTTGGTTATGAGACGTTTTGTTGACTTGGAAATATTTTAGTTTCAATCCTTTTTGGTTTACAAACACTTCTCATTGTTATCATCAATCTTGTTAATATATACACATTCATTGGTTAGGCTATGATTTCACATTGTGTGAGATATAGAGAGCTTGTCTTGTGTTATGAAAGCACCAGTATTTCTGAATCCTATGAGGGTATCTTTTGAGATATTTACATGGCACCTTGTTGTTGGTGGCCTAATGGAAAGTTTAAGCTTTGTCTCTGATACCCATAAGTGTGCTGGAAAGGGACACTTTAACCCGATCCCAACCGAAAGCCAACACTCACAGCTAGCATCCACACTTTGATGGGCTGTGGGGCAAATTAGGCATCTTGCTTTAGGATTTACAGATCACAAGCTGATTGCCTAGCATACTGAACAGGAGACATCACCACTCATAGAAGCAGCAGAGCTCTCTACACTATGGTCTTGCTTTTGCTAGCACTGTCATCTTGTTACAGAGAGCTGTCTCGATATTTTGCTGCCATTTTTGTGGAAAGTTGTTCCTTTGCAGCCCTGTGTGCATAACCTGCTTTGCATAGTGGCCTTTGATGGGATTAGATGCCTGTGTAGAATGAGGAATGGTCCAGTAGTGTTAAAATGTCCACAGTTACTAAGAATGTGAGCTTTTTTAAATGGTTGTATAGGGTTTCATTCAAGAGTGTCAATATTCTTGTCCGCTTGTAGATCCATTGTCATTGTGTGCAAGTGTAAACTTAGCATTTAAAAAAAAAAAAATTCCAAGGATGATCCTGTTACACAAAGTTCATCAAGTGACCTGATAATGGGTAAATGGATGTGCTTGTGGATGTTGAAGCATAATAGATAGATTAAGATTGACACAGGTCTGAAAATGTGGAAAAACCATGAAAACTGGCACTAGCATTTCCAGGACAGGAGTCTGATTCTCATTGAAAAGTTAAAAAATCAGCTCAAGGTTCATAATTTGTTTGGACTGATTCTTCCTGGTATCCACTGAGTGAAATCTTCAACAGCACAGCACTTAAACATGATGAATCATTTACCGTGTGATGGTTTTTGTTGCACTGGTGTTGGAAATGTCTTGAGAAAAAAAAATTCTTTGGCAGCCATAGTTGTAGGAATATTTCATCTTTGGCCCTGAGACCCTGATGGGATGCCCGCAAGTAGTCAGTAATGATATGTAAAACTTTGACAAAAAAGTTCAGAAGCCACATGCCCATGTAAAATATGCTGTGTTTCTGACCAAAAATAGGATGCATGGTTTCTAGCTGTTATGAGGTATGGAAGGAAATGTAAGCTTTAATAGTTATACATACATGTGGTATCAGAACTTCTGTAAGCATAACGATATGAAATGCTAGTATAAGTATTGCAGGGGCAAATGTCTCATCCATCATACGTATGATTAATTTGCTTTTGAACTGTAATCTTATATTTTCGTTATAGGTTTTTCAATCGGATTGCTCAATATTTTGTTTCCCTGATGTTATACGCACATTAATAATAGAGTCACAATTCCTCATGTTCCTAGGGTTTTTTTTTGTTTTTTTTTTCCTTTCCCCTTTTTCTGAAGTTTGAGAAATAAACTTTATTTGTATGAGGTGCCCCATGTCCAGCCGAGTGCCCCATGTCCAGCCGAGTGCCCCATGTCCAGCCGCTTACTGGCTACAATACCCTGTTTTACGGATAAGAAACGTTGAATGTCTTGTCTGCAGGGCAATCAACTGATACTTGGCTGCAAAATTCGATCACAGCCTCACACGATTTATGTGGTGTCCAGTGTAGTGGTGTGAAAGTGTGAAATGGTTTGACCATAGTGTTGTAGGGATTAACTTCTAAATTGCTTTAGTTTGCTCATTATTGAAAGGTTGTGAACTGGGTCGTGACTTTACATTTCTATCAGATGACACCTGCAAGATGTCTCAAGAGCACCAGGTTTATAAATGGTTTGAGATCAATAGTTTTTCGGTTTTACATTGTTCAAAGTGATCAGCATAGCATTTCTGCGAATTATGAAGAGAAAAACAAAGCTATAGGTTAGAATAAAGTGGAAATTTTAGAAAAGAGTATCTTCAGAGCTAGGCCAGCATTGTACTGAAAATCATCAATGTTCACATTGTTTGAGCTCGTTCATAGGAGTGCAGAATAGACAGTGCAGCCAGGAAGCTTGCTAATCTGTGTCAGAGTGTTCCATTCTAATCTGTGAAATTTGGCTTTAATAAAACAGCCCATCAGCATCTCTGTCAGGACTGGAAAACATGTTTTTGACGCTTTTTTCTACCCCTTCATGTTTCTTCTTGCAGTGTTTGTCATAAAATATAGGTGTCACGTCCCCCAGTGTTTCTCATATTGGCCTGCCAGAGTGACATATGTGTCTGACTCAGTTGTCTTCTTATTTATTTACTTGTTAAATGTAATAACGGTGTTACTAAAGGGAAAAGTTTATAATGTGCAATCATCATCGTTTCATGTTTTTGTTTTCCTTGGGTTTCGTTCCATTTCTTTTTCTCCTGCCTCCCCCCATCATCATTTCTAATTATGAATTATTGTGAAATATTGTCCTATGTACAAATGTCAAAAACATTTTTGTTTGTTTTAAATGAAGTCATTGAACATTTCTTTTTCCCTTCACTGTACCATATATGTACCAACAAATGTTTTGTTCATTTCACCTCCTCCCTGCCTTTCTTGCTTATATTTTCACGACCCTTCACCTTTAAGAAAAAAAAAATTAAAGCAAGTTGTTAGCGCTTGTGAAGATGTGCATCCATAATTTAATGTATGAATAAATAATGTCCAATCTGTTTTCATTGATTCATTGATTGATATGACTACTCGAACATAAACTTTTTATAACAATATTTTTTCATGTGCAATTTGAATCAATTAAATACAAAATATTACTGTTATCACTGTGAATTGTTTGGAATTGAATGTTAGATGCTGCAAGAAGAGTGATGTGTAAACAGTATAGACTTTGATGATAATTTCACATGATAATGAATTTTTTAAAAAAATAATTATTCTTGTTAAATATGAAGAAACACAGTGTTAAATCTAATATTCTGATGTGTATGTTGATGCATATTTGTGCATTTCTAGATGTGTTCTGAGACTGGGTGAAAATTTGATGTCAGCGAATGTTTCTATATCATCTGCCTGGATAGCCAGTATGTCTGATGAAAATGATGACATTGTATTTTGAGATTGAAAGCACAGATCTGCATCTGGAAACTCCTTTTGTGGGACATGTATGAAGGAGAAAATGGCAACACTGTTGGGGATATGCATTTCTTAGACATGATAATAGATTTCTAAAGTATGCAGCAGCCTTTGAATCTGTGTTGTGGCCAAGACTCTTCATATTCAGTGTTCACTGATCCTGGTTTTTTGAACTTTATTTTTTTTTCCTTGTAAAGCTATGGTCTTCTTGAACAAGACATGAGGGCTACGTTTGATAGCCAAAAGGTAGCTTGTAGGTTGATAAGGAAACAATTTTTTTGTGATGATGCATGCTCTAGGTTGGAGCTTACAGATTAGGCCAAACACAGGTTTTATTATAGGTTTTTTCAGATTTTATGCCAGCCCTGATAACATTGGAATTCATGTGCAAGCTTGAAACTTAACGATGTTACAGTTTTATGAGTAAGCCCTTCACTAATCTTTGGCATTTAAAAGCTTTTGTGTTTGGACATTGGCAAACAGTTCACGTTACATCCATAAAAAAAACTTGCAGATGAAATCTCGCCGCCATTGCTATCCGTCACTCCTCCAGTTCTTGTTTTAAATCTAAAATTAGAGTGAGAATTGAGGGAATGTGGGAGAGATACAGCGGTGGAAGAAGTGAAATTAGCTAGATGTGTAAAAAAGGAATGTTGTGTGGTCAAAGCCCTAATCTTAAATACAGTCCACTTCTTCTCAAATTATTGTTTGCGCAGGACAGTAATTCTAAGATTAGATCATAGTCTTTACTTTCAAGACAGACCCCTTCAGGTCGCGCACTCATGACAATTCTCAGGCAAATAGTTAAATAAAAACAGCTAATCGACTTTCAAATCACAATTAAAAATGATCATAAAGTTCCTCTTGTTGGCTAAAAAATACTGTTATTGTTTTTCTGCAGTACGTGAAATTGCCACTAAACTGACAAACATTTTTATTCAACTTGTTATTGGGGTGGGTATACTGCGATTGTGGGTTTAGTATCCCAACAGTGTCTATGTGCAGTGAATGTTTTTGGTTATTAGCTGGATCAGAGAATGGATGGTTGAATAGTT
This sequence comes from Ellobium chinense, assembly GCA_033807755.1. Lineage (NCBI taxonomy): Eukaryota > Metazoa > Mollusca > Gastropoda > Ellobiida > Ellobiidae > Ellobium > Ellobium chinense. Next base: position 412,715 of record JAWQUT010000532.1, on the reverse strand, counting down.
GTCAGGGTGCAAGATTGCCAATCGTTTCATTGTTGATGGGCACATGTTTGTGCGTGTGTGAATGAATACTGGTAGGTTTTTACCAAGTGTGACTGAATTTGCTATCCACTGAGACATTTAATGGTGTGTGTATATGCAACGTCTGTCTCTGACATGCACTTAAAAAGTTTACCACCCAGCAAATGAAACCTGAAAGGGATATACATTAAAAAAAGGGAACACATTTATAACAAAAGTAGACATGTGAGAGTAGAATGCTGGCAGTTCATTTTTTCATGGTGTTCATATCTTCATGACTGATTCTATCGCACATTGTATTGCAGCTTATCTGAAACTAAAATTCCTGGAATTTACTTAGCAAAGGTTCAATTTCAATATGAAGTGAATTTGAGCTTTAGTTACGCTGTTTTGCGGGGAAGAAAAGAACATTATTTTGTATGAGGCAGTTAAAAAGTTTTCTACATTATTATTCACTCGTATTTGTATGGAATAGAATTGCAGTCTGTAAGTAGTCACTTAACATTTCTTGCAGATGAATAAATCTTTTGTGTCAAACAGAGATGCCTCAGTTCCCCATACAACATAAATGATATTGAAAGGCCACTGCAAAGTATTTTTAATCACAATGTGGATGCCAAGGTGCATGTGGGCTTTGAGGAAGCAGTTTTCGGTGTGTTATCCATAATCATTTGATAGCTTTTATACATATGCTATACAAAAGGCTCAGCATAGCCGACTTTCCTATTTGCTGTGTGGTTGTGTTTAAGTGTGTGACATGGATGGGAATAAAAATTTCAAAAAATTGTCAATTGGCACAATTCTGTCTGTAGGTGTGGTCTACATATATAATATACATATAATTTTTTTTGCAATCAACTATATTTTGTGCATGACTCGGAGAGCGTGTTTGTCTTTTCAAATATATCTGATGGTACATATGAGGGGTCTCTATACAAAACATAGTAATCACAAAGAGGAGGGTTTTTTTTTTTTCTTGATTTGCTCATGATCAAGATAGTCTCAGTGATGGAGATGGCATATTGTGGCAATTCAACTTTCAGGCAAGCAAGATATCATTTCATGATAAAATAAAGTTTTAGCCAGGAAATTTTGATGCAGGTGACATTGTTGACAGATTCATAAGTGAACTCTGAAAGTTTTTAGAACCAGCAATATAGAATGATTTCGAGAATAATTTGGATGAATTGTTAAAGGAGTGGAGCTGAGAGAGGAACAGTTGCACAGTGATATCGTACTCCTTTTTTTTTGGATAGACATATGTTTTGTCTCAAGACCTTTGATATGTGTCGGATGATGATACTAAAAGCCTTTAAAGTCCTGTATAGTCAGAGATTCGAAGCATCAGGAAAATTTCCAGATTTTGTTGAAAAAAAAAAACAACTTAGGGTGGAATTCAAAACTTTCAAAATTTCCTAGTGTTGACTTACCTCCAGGATCTTTTTCTTTCAGGAAATTTTTGCCTGGTGAAGTTGCATCTCTGTGTATACACCTTTGTGTTTTTTGTTTTGTTTGTTTTTTTTTTCTGACTGTAAATATATGTGTACAAGTAAGTGTATTTATATTAAGAATGAGCATATGATATACAATTTTTTTCCTTCTATCCCATCATCTTGTTTATGCGTTTAGGGCTACATAATTGGTTTATTCAATAGATTCTGTTAACATTGTTTTGTCTTTTCTTATCACGGCAACAAATGAAGTTCTGAGTTCCAAGTGTGCTATTTGCTGGGGATAGGGGTGGTTTAAGGAAGTAGCACAAGACTTCTTATTTGTGTTTGATAGTCCTAGAATTTTATTTATAAGAATATTTAGTTACTGCAATTATTTATGGAATGTTTATAGATACAGCACCACAGTTGTCCTGGAGTTTTGCTGTATACCGTAATGCTGTGATGTTTTAGTTTACAGCAGATCTCCAGGAGAGAAGTGTTGTTGTTTCAGGTATTAGCAAAGTTTACGGTGGCCACACTGATGGTAACTGCAGATGATTTTCATATAATAGAATAAATAATGATATATAAAGTAGACCCTCCACTGCTGCTACCATCGGCAGGTGAGAAGGGTTTTCTAATACAGAGATTGTAGAAATTTGCATGACAGTCTACCTTAAGTTGAAACAGCGCACAGGTCACAACTGCCCACTTCTGACAACAATAACAAGGAAAATCTGTGCATATTGTTTGCACTCAACTGTGGCCATATGGCTCATAAATTGTTTCACAGCTTATGCCTTCATTAAAACTCTGGGATAATGCAGAGTATGGACATGTTTCCACATGGTTGACCGATAAGGTCATACTGTTCAATTGAGTCTCATTTGTTGCATTTGAGTAAGGTATGTCAGAGGATTGAAGATTAAACATGTCACTCAGGCTTCACAAATTCTCAAGACAAGTAGACCATTTTTATGTTTCGTTTTTGTTTTCGTTTTTAAGCTCAAAGGAGGAAAGGTCTAGGGAGATTTATTTTTTGCAAGAATTGAGTCAAATATCTACGCAAAATAGCAGGCTTGCCTGGCAGATCTGAATGCAACGCAGTACTGGTTAGTGGTACGAGACATTTTTGTATCATTCAGCCAGGAATTAATATTTCTCAAAATGTTTTCAAAAGCATTCGGCCCTGAAGATTTAGTTATTCACTCTTTCTGTGATGACATTTCATGAGAGAATAGTTCAACTAATCATGTGGTTTTGTATCGGCTGGCATAACAAACTCCCCACTAGAAAGGATGCATATAATAAAAGAACTAACAAAATTACTAGAATAAACTCTTAGACACTTTTTACTTCCATATATATTTGTCTGTCTGAAAAAAATTAATAAAAGCAAACATTTGTTGTTATTTTTTTCTTTTTTTTTGACTATATAGATATGATTTCTTGAATATTACAACTTTCTACCATTTGAGGGATGTTTAGCTAGGGATGTGACAGGGACAGGATGTTCAGCTAGGGATGTGACAACCCCTTGCCCCCTTATGTGATGGGGAGTTTTTAATGCTAGTTGGTATAGTCAGTTTTTAAATTAACTACAGTGGCCTAAAGTTGGAGTAACCGCCTTTTGTTACTACATAAAGTTAGACTTCATGACCATTGACAGACTTCAAGACCACATACTTCTTGAAAATAGTCTGCATCCTCCATGTTAGTCCTAAATTCTTTTTTTCAATCAAATTTTACCCACAAACTCATGAAACGTAGATTCCTGATTGTGGACTGCTCCCCAGGAAGTCTATATGGTGAGATTCTGCTCTTTACATTTTCAGGGTAGCCACAAACGTGGAAAAAAATTTAGAAAACTCTTGGGAAGTTGCCACTGGCATTTTCAGGTCTGGGGAGAAGGAATCAGTATTTTGGAAGCTTTTTTTCTGTGTGCCACCTAGAGTACAGTTGCCATGTGATTATTTCAATTATTCATTAACTTGGGATTGAATGTAATATGTACAAACAATTTCATGACAAAGTCATGTAGAAAATTTTGGATTTCTAAAGCAACCTTGTCTTGGTAATGTCATCTTGTAGTCATGAACAACTCAAGGCAACAGGCTGTGTTATCACACACCTTGTGGTTCTTTGCATGGTGGGTATTCTCAGCCTATGTCCACACTCCAGGGAGGGTCCACTTCATTTATTGTTTGTCTTACAGTGGGTATTAGATGTATTTTGGATGCCAGGTGTACAGAAGGAATCTTTATTTATAAGTATTTGTTATCAATGTAGCTCTAACTTCATACAAATTCTTGCAAGATGTTGGCATTTAGTCTAATTGTCGAGAGCAAAAAACATGTATTTGTTAATTCACCTAACTTTGTTTGTTACCGATATCTAATGAGATTTGTATAACTCTTAGCAAATATTTATTTGGTTTTTTTTTTCGGCTTTTTTTTTTCACTTCTCTGTTGTTAATGTTGCATTGAGAAAAGAGAGAGACATTGTGTTCTCCCCTTTTACACTTCATATGTACACATTCAAAATGAAGATGTTTGCAGTAATATATCTCTGAGAGTTTAGGCTCTTGGGCTCTGTCACTCCACTGACCACTGATCTTTTGTAGCATTATTTAGTTGGAATGGTTTTTTTCCAGTCCAAGTACTTTTGAAAGGCACCCCTGCTTATATTGTATGGATTTGCTCTTTGTCATGGGGGTCTGTAGGATTAAACGTTACTTCAAGGTTTTGGTTGCAGTGGCCCACACTTTAATAGTTTTGATTGTTACTTTGGTTTGCTTATGTGTTACTTAGCAAGAGGGCTTAAAGAAAAATATCAAGACACCATGCAGTGGATACTTACTGCTATGAAAAGGAATTTCACATATGAAAGTTTCTCGAAGGCAGTGATGGTACTTTGTAATTTCAATGCCATGACCAAGTTGAGGGCATTTTTCAAAGATAAACTGTGTCCTTCTAGAGATTAATTTTCACAATTAGAAGACGGGAACTGTAGATGGGGAGAATATTTCAAGGTCAGGGCAGCAACATGTAGTGATGGAGTAATTATCTCAAAAGATGGAGTGCCACAGTGAAGTATTTCCAAGAAGTCGAATTCCACGTATAGTCTGGTTTCATTTTCAGATTCTTTTGTTTTAGGAGTTAAAAATTTATAGATACCATTGTTGAAATTTTATCCTCAAATCCCAGTTCAAGTGTTTGCCCAGTTTTGGCAGAAATAGTTCCAAGACTGTCTGACTCGAAGGATGTATTATTACTGTCAAGAATCTTTGAATTTTTGTTTTTCTTATATTCGTTTGTTGTTTTTGTTCTCTGTTCTAGGATTTATTTCTCTGTACACACATTAGAGAGTTCAGAACACCTGAGCAGAAATATTATATTTGTTAACACGCAACACACATACACACTTGAATGATCTGAAGCAGAATTTTGTGGTATTATTTATTTATTAATTTATTTACTTATTGCTTAATCAATTTCCCCCCTTTTTTTTTGAAACTTTCATCCTTGCTTTATTATTATTATTATTACTTTTTTTTATATTAACTTGTTGTTGTTATTTTCTCACACCCTTTCATTTCTGTTAACATTTTTTAAAAATAAATGTTCATTTTTTTTGTTCACTGTTAGTTCTACACTACATTATATATATTAAAAAACGTCAAAAAACACATGTGAAGATTATCTACATGTAATATACATGAAATAAATCAGTGAAATTTTTGTGTCAAAATCCTGGTGATTGTGTGGTTTTATTGGTGAAGTTTTATGAAGGCCTGTGGTTTGGAATGAGAGGTGAAGATTGAGGATGGTTGAAAATTGTCTTGTAGGATGTCAAAATGACCTATATCTATATGAATAGAATGTTGAGCTCAGGGGGTAGTTAGCACATTCTGATAGTAATTTGTTAGTGTCAGGAGTTGAAAGTACAGTCATTTATGTACAAGTGAATATTGATTTTAGGGACATACATGTATGTAACTGGGGATAATTTGTTGCCCATGGCATGAAGCAACATTTGCTTGTTAAATATTGATTTTAGGGACATGTAAGTACTGGGGATGAATTGTTGCCCATGTCATGAAGACATTTGCTAGTTATCCAGGAGAGCATTTAGAACTTTAATGAGATGCCCTGTCAGTAAATGTTTTACATAGATCTCGCTTTGGGCTTTCATGAAGTAAGCACAGAGCCCCTAAAATGTTGCACGTGCCTCTTCATGAGATGAGCGACGAAATATGAGGAAGACTGGATAACATTTTTGAGTGAGTTGTATATGCAGCGTCACGTACTCTTAAACCATCACCATACCCGATATACCATTTTACACTTTGGTGTGCAGTCCTCTATGTTAAATCCAGAGTTACCACGGAGCTGGACACTAAGGTATGTTTTAGGCAAACCGATCTACCACAGTTGAAAGTTTTATCTTCAAACTCCAATACTTTTGTCCAGTGCATTGGGTATGGTGATGTATTACTCCAGGCACATGACCATGGGTTAAGCTGCATAAATCTTATTTTGACCTCGTTGGAATTTTCAGCGGGGCACTGGAATGTCCCCTTCCTTGCCAGTCAACAGTCTCTAAGACCAGAATAATGCTTGAGCAAGGTCAAAACCAGTTCCATGGATGAAATTACACAAAATAAGCTTTCATTAACACCAGTAACATGATATGCTGTTGAAATGGGTATTTGTCACAGGGATCTAATTTTCACCTGTTGAGCTTTGACGTGAAAATTACGGTCCAGATAAACAGAAGTTCTATTCGAAATTTTTGCAAGAATGTCTTACTGTAACTTACTACAGCTAGTTCATTTCACGGGAAAAAAAAGTTTTTTTGGCAGTTTTAAATTTGTTTCTTGATGGATTTTGAAAAGAAAAATATGCTTGTGAGGTGACACTGAGTAGTCTTACTAGAATTTAAAAAAACTGGGTTCTGTCCGATGTTTGTACAATAAACAGAATGGGTACCTAAGCTCCAGTCCTTACGACTGAAATGACAAAAGTTTTACAGCATTACGAGATATGACGTATATCACTTAGATATGATACAGTATAGTCTCGCATCTGTAAAATTAAACTCCATGCACACTCGTTAATATTCATAACAAAGACAATGAGAGAAAAAAACTGTTGAAACTCTACTGACCGACCTGGAAAAAAAATCGCTATTAAGACTACTTGCTAAACTGCGACATACAAAATTTCGCTAAAATCGGCTAATAAACACTAAAGTTATTGTGAAAAAATGCCGATTTCTTTTTTCCGTGAAACAAACTTTAGACTTGGTAAACACTAAAAAATCAGTAAGCATTGTTACTTACTGCTCCTTATTTTGTGAACATAACTAATTATAATGTTTTTCAATCAGTATGAAGAATGGAAACACTAACGATTGTAGTGCCAGAATATGCCAAAGATTTTTTACCAGCAGTTCTGTATCCTCATTCCGGATGACTCCAGTTCTGCGCTCATACACATCATGCAGTGCTCATGAAAAATAGAATATCGAGAAAAGCCATTTCCGACTTTTCACTAAAATTATATCATAGCGGAAAAAAACAACCGCACTTCTATCTTTGTTCAAGATATACTGTAAGAAAGAAAAACAACCGTCATTTTGACTGGCTGCAAGATAAATGTTATTGAATAGGGGTTTGTAGAAAGACAGCGTGGCATACTGACAAAGCTTTTGGATGGGAATTTGAATGGTTTAAAATGTGGTCAGTATGAAACAAGGAGAAGCATAAAGAACATTTATACGATTCGATCCATCTTCAGCTGACAAGGTAGAGATCAGTAGCATTATTCTAGGAATATATCATCAGTGAAGTCCCATACCCAGCAAACGCAATGGATGGATTGTTAGGAAGAAGACCGAATACAGTCGAACCTGTGGCTTTCTGCATAATCCATATGTTAACGTGGTGCGTTAACTACAGTGAACACTGCTAATGTTTTTGGGAGTTTCCCGTGGTTACCGCATTGCTTTAACCAACGTAAGAATTATGTATACAGCCCTCTCCCGTACACGTATTATAAAATAATTATAAGGACAAACACCTCGGGGCGATCGCCACTTGGCTAATTTGAAACCTCATAAGTGTAGACCTATGGTTTTGCAGCCTACCATAGTACTATAATACAGCTGCTGCGGCTTTTGATTCTGCACCGGTGGTCAAAAGTGTGAAATTTGGCCTGTTTAAGAAATTCTGCATAAGGCTTCCAGTCAGCAATTCACTTTGAAGGTTGAAAAGGGTTTCTGTCTAGTTTGAAAACACCATTTTTCAGTTCAAACTACAATGTAGCAGCCCAATTCCTGCCACCAAGAACTAGTTACTAGAGGAGATTATCTCTATACCTTAAGAAAAACTCAACATGTGTGATAAGACCTAGTGAGAAATGATCGGTGGTCGCCATTTCTAGGATCTACCGTACATGTACGTGTTTTTCACACTTACCTCTAAGTCACCTGTTCCTCACCGGGAGACAATGTACTCAAATACATGGACACAGATTTAGACCGTAATAATGGACACAGAATATATACCATAACAATAATGTGGTTTATAAGTCTCGTATCCAGGCAACTTCACACTATCATTACCCCACCAGGCCTGCTCACTCCAGGACTTTATCAGCTCCCTAGCGAGCATACAATGTCGCTGCCATTTAAAGGCGCTGATCACTAGTATTCTGACAATATCTTCCACTGCCTATAGCCAGGTACCCGTTTTGCAGACGGGTGGACTGAGGAATACGTGAATGAAATGCTTTCCCAAGGCACTTACAACATGACCGTGGTCAGGAATCGAACCCAGGGCCTTCAGATCTTGAGTTCAACGCCATGACCGTTCGGCCACGCTGCTCCACAGACTATAATACAAATTAATTCTTTACAAGTAGTATGACATTAGTGATATCTGAGAGCTTGCGCATCAACGATGGGATCTCTTACCATTGTAGGAATTACATCAGTGCATCGGTGCTTAATTTGTAGTCTTCAACATGTAGGTTCCTGGTGATGATGATTGATAGCTAGGATGTGTTTTAATGATTTTGATGTCAGAGATCTGGGGACGTTAATGCTTTCCCCAAAAGATAAAAAAACCTCCAAAATCATCATACATTTCCAGCTAGAGTCTTTATACAGTCTGCGGGTCTTTAATATATACACATATAATACCAAGTGTATGCGGCTGTAGAACATAGTATATACATTCCAAAAGTGTGCAGGTATAGACCATGCACATTCTAAGAGTTTGTGGCTGTGGACCATCTATACATTCCAAGAGTTTGGGGCTATAGAACATCTATCTATTCAAAGAGTTTGTGGCTATAGAATATACATACTAGTCAAAGACTTTACGGCTAAAGAACATAATAATATTATACATGCAGAAAGTTTGCAGCTAAAGAACATAATAATATATGTATACACATACCAGTTATAGTCTAGAATATACACTGCCATGAGTTTGCGTAATAGAACACAGTTACAGGATGTCACAGAAATGAACGGGAGGCTTTGCTTCGGCTACAAAAACACTAAAATATGATGTTTTTAAGAAGAAGAAGACAAAGAAGAAGAAGATGATGAAGAGAAACAGAGGAAGAAGAAGCAGCAGCAGCAGAAGAAGATGAAGCAGAAGATGAAGAAGAAGAAGAAGAAGAAGAAGAAGAAGAAGAAGAAGAAGAAGAAGAACAACAACAACAACAACAACAACATTTTACAGCAAAAATCAAAACAGCATGCTGAATGAATGCAAACTTTAAAAAAATCAAGAAATAAAAATTCTGATTGAGATATTTACTTATTACTGGGGTTCCAGGGTCTTCAGTGATGAGAGGTAGATGGTGTTCGTTTGAGACTGTTTTTCTTTTTTAATGACAAAAAAAGAGGAAGAAAAAAGAGGGGGAGGGCTGGGAGAAGAGAGGCATCAAGCATGCTGCCCTCCACCCCTCCCCGGTCAATCCCAAACTACCATGTTGTTTAAAAAAAAAAAATGCTTAAAACTGCTCCTTGGAGAAAGCGATGTTGTGTCTTAGGCAGTAACTCTTGATCGTCTTGGCCAAAGAGGGAGAACCGCACATAAACACTTGGAGTTTTCCTGCTGCTCTCCCTTTGATCTCACTGAACAGCTGTGAAGGAAAAAATCATCAGGGATTAGCTCTGGTCGGTGCCACTGCAGTAGACTGTACTGCTTAACATACTATTCAGATGATAATGAAGATGATAATAATAATAATGAGAACAATAATGATGACAATATTAATAATGATGACAATAATGATGATGATCATAACAGCATGATTACTACTACTAGGCTAATAATGAATATAATGACAATAATGTTAGTAATTAAAACTAAATATGATTCTGCCCAATGACACTGAACTTTTTGAAAAATGTATAATGAATTTATTAAAAAAAAATCGACGTTTCGTGTTAAACAAGACTGACAATACAAATTTAAGACATACAAAAAAAGGCAAGTGAATACAAATCTGAGGGCCAGATTAGTAATGCTCACTAATATTAGTAATGATGATGATTATATTAATAATAATAATAATAACAATTAACATAATAATAAAAGATTAAAACAGAAGTCAAAAAATAATTTTCTTCTGCTCTTGTTTCATAGAATCAATTTTATTTCTGTCGAAATTTATCCCTTAACCAGTATTTCACGATTCGAACCTGTCTCTCTATAATTAGAGGATGTATACATGCAACTCTTCAGTCACGAAACAACTGGGGGTATTCCTCCTCATACAAAGATCAGAATGTAGAAAGAATGAGTAGGTAAGTATGTGAGTGAGTAAGTTGTTTTCTGTTCTATGTTCCTTAACTTTTTTAGCTTAAGGCCATCCTGCATCTTTTGCTGCGATAAAGTAATTGACTGCTCAATGAAACAAAACAAAACAAAACAAAACAAAACTAAAACACCGATTTTATTGCAGTACTGGCATTTGAAATTCTTTCAGGAATTAAACAAAAAAAAATATGTTTAAACACCTGAGTAGGGCTCAAATTCAGGGTGAATTTTCATTAGGTAGCTCAAAGCAAGGCTGGACAAGTCCACAAAAAATAGTTCAGATCAAATTCAGTTCACTCAGGGCAAAAAAAAACAACCCTAAGATTAAGTTTGGCTCTGTTCTTTGAAAACTGAGCCGTTTTCAGATCAGATCAGTTACCTTTGGTTTTTGAAACTGGCATTCAATTCTGAACCGTTTTCAGATCAGATCAATTCCTTTTGGGTTTTGAAATAGGCATTCAGTTCTGGTTTTCGAGGCAGATGTGAACTGAACTGAAATTAAAGTTCAGATTAAGCACCCAAAATAGCTACAGTTCAGATCCAGATTGCTACGTCCAAAATAGCTTTTGAGCTCAGTTCAAGTTCACGTGAACTGAACTTAATCTCAAGAACTGCGTTCATATGATCTCCGTTTTGCCCAACCTTGGCTCCGAGCCAGTGCACCTATCTTCCTAACCGGTACCTTGTCAAAATCCGGTCTCCCAGCCTGTGTCCGGGTCCCGAGCCCTGTGATTAGATCAGTGTGTTCTGAACTGTGGACAATGTCCAAAGCCACCTGCACGCCTAGTCCTTGTGGCTCATACCGCGTTGGTGCTCCTGGAAAAAAAAATTAGGACAAAAATAGGTTACGTTATTGCCCATTCTATCTTTGTAGTGTGCTTTCAGTAGATAACACTCTATATTGCAGGGTCCCAGGGTAAGCTTGTTCATAAATAAACTCAAACTGAACAGACCTTCCTGACCAATAAAAGCGCACGTAAGTTGTCAGCCTATATGATAAACATCAAACAATGCAATAGACCGTTCTTAATAATTAGTCAACTCCAACAAAGCTCACTTCCTGCTGTACCTGTAACTGTACTGAGCACAAGAGTTTAACTGTGTCATTAGCTCTTTATTCAGAAAGTAAATGATGTATTAGCCAATAGAAGTCATTGTAACAGACCATCTCAGCCAATCGCAGCCTCTCTAAAGGAAGAGTAGAAAACAGAAAAGTAATGATTGTTGGAGTTGTGGCTTGCCATTCCCATGCATAGATATTTGAGAGCTTACGCACCAACGATGGTATCTCTTACTATAGTAAAAATTACATTAACTCTACATCTTGAATGGTACTAAGGGTGCATTCAGAACTACTGCACCCATGAAATTCATAACATGGTAACAGATCCCATCGTTAATGCGCAAGCTCTCAAAAAACTGAGAGCGGTCAATTGCATCAGTACAGTTATAGGCTTGAGAGGCTGTTGAATCTACTTCTTTCTTGTTGCAGACCATAGAAAAACCAGAAACACATCTTTTACTACGCCTCAGAAACTTACCTGTCATGAACATGTGCATGGTTACTGCATCTTTCAGTGCCAGCTCCTTCGCTCTTTCTCGTTCTATCTCACTTAATATGGTGGTAAACCATTCAAAATGGCGCTGGTCACGGTTTATCCAGATAAAATCCACCTATGGAGTGGTGAAAATACGCTGATAATGATAAAACATAGAAAGTAATAGATATTTTGGGTCTTAAAACTATTGCCTCAAAGGATTGAGCTTGTATTCTAAGTCAATAGTTTGCGTCTTATTCTGTGCTGACATATAAAATTGTGAGTGCTTTTGTTTGATCCCTGAAGCGTCGCGAAAGGAGCGGTCGTTGTATTCAATGGGCAGTCTCTAGCAAAGGAAGATGGATACGACTAATGCGAAAGAGCAAGAAAATAATGCCCTGACCCGGGAATGATGTTTGCTATACTTAATTGATCTTTGCCTCGTTCATTAGCATGATTATATACCACTGTTGATTCTTGCCACATCCTCCTTCGACACAATGCCGTTGATAAGACTTTCGCTAACAAATTAAAAACTGTAACCATGTTGCCAAGCTCTCTTTTCCGGTGACCGCAAATGATGTCACATTTCTAACAAACTTGTCATAGGTGTGCACGTTCCTCACTTTTGACTGGCGAGCACCACCCAAAAAAACGTACCGAGTAATCCATGAGTTTCACAGAAAAAAAAAAAGGAAAACATGCAACCAATTTGCCAACATAAAAATGCATAATTCCTCTTATCTTTGCCATGCCCTTAAATTGACGTTGGGGATCAAAGCTTTGATGAAATTGGCTCCAAAATAATATAAATTAAAGTAGAAAACAGAAACTAGAGGTAAACTGAACACTGTGGTATCGTAAATAATGATTAATTGAAATCTGAGTACTCGCGCTAAGAGCAAGTATATTTAGCACTTACTATAGACATAAACAAAGGCCCTTCATACCACTAACCTTTTTCAACTTCATCAGACCAGCTGGGGCTTGGCACCACCTATGCATACATTTGGGACATGTGATACAGCCCGCCCTGAAGCGGTGCACGATGGACTGCAAGATGGAGGCAAAGGGCGTGACCCCGATTCCTGAGCCAATCAGAATCGCGTGGTCTGTATCAAATATGTTGCGGCATGCAGTACCATAAGGCCCATCAACGTAGGTCTGTAGGGAGATATAGGTGGGTTTTAGAATGTCCTACCTCCATCCATCCATCCATCCATCCATCCATCCATCCATCCATCCATCCATCCATCCACCCGCCTTCCATCCATCCATCCATCCATCCATCCATCTCTTCCAAGTTGTTGATATTGGTGTTTCATTCTGTAATCTTTTTGGGTGTCTTTACCATGCATCCGCAGCTTCATGAAATCAGCCAGCCAATCAGCCAATCAATCAATCAATCAATCAATCAATCAATCAATCAATCAATCAATCAATCAATCAATCAATCAATCAATCAATCAATCGATTGATC
>JAWQUT010000532.1:368671-380322 GCA_033807755.1 Ellobium chinense | reverse complement strand
ACACACACACACACACACACACACACACACACACACACACACACACACACACCTCCTCCTCCTCACAACTACCGTTACAACCATCGGTACTCCCGCTGTTTCTGCAGATCACCTCTAAGGATATCTGATCCACTGCTCTTGCTCTAGATAGCAGTAACAGTGATACATGGTTGTATTATGAGCCTGGCTTGAAAGCAGAAAGGCTAATGAAATACACAGAATAAAGGAAAATAAGGGTATCCGGATTTTGCATGGTCTCTGTAGTTATGGAAATTGATTATAATTTCTTTAAACTCTGAGCGGAACCTCACCCGGCACAGCACGGGTTGCGCTTAGCAACGAGCTGTGACTGAATAATAGTGTAAACGCTGTTTTGTCGCTTTGTAAACTCCCGTTTTGCGTTATCTGTTGGGGTGAATGGACTAAGCACACATGCGGGGGTTACCTAACGTGTCATGATATCGACCCTGGTATCAAAAATCTCTAGTAAAGCTTACTGCAACGTGACTTCTATACTTCCACAATCTACACATGCTCGTAGTCTATCTTAACTCTCTCCAGTCCCATATTGTTCCCATATCAAATTGTACTCACAAACAGATACCACACACGCCCAAAACAGAGGATTTCATTTTTTGCACACAGCACTGCACTGTACACGTGTGTCACGTTTCCTTTTCTTAGTGAGCAAGGAACTCCCTTAAATTTCGGAGGCAATATATCAGGACACCCCCGTCTAGACCTTGGTTTAGGATGAGTGGTAGGGTTAAAGAAGGAAGACCAAACCTGGGACAGCCCCTCAACATTATTATTATTCAAGAACTCTCTCATGTGAGCTTTTTCATCTTTAATTCTACCCCCGACCCTAAACCAAACTTCAGGTGAGAGTGTCCTAGAATATTGTGCCTGAGGGAAGTCAGAGCGTCAGATGTGCGTGGTGTCAGTATCAGGCAACGTAAGAATGCTTTAAGATTGAAGTTTATGCATGATTTAAGAAGGACAGTATCATGGGAGTTTCTCAAGGCACTGTGCTGACGATATAGAGCAGGGGTCGAACCCTGGAAATTCAGCACCTTTCGTAAACAAAGTCGAGAAGGTGACACATCCCAGAGTTTACTCGCGCAGATAAACGGATGAGGCACTATACTATACTATACTATACTATACTATACTATACTATACTATACTATACTATACACAGGGTTGTTGTAACGAGTAAAAAGTAACGCCTCTACAGTACTCGTTACAGTTTTCGAGTAACAATTACTTACTCGTTACAAGCTTCATCTAAAGTAACGAAAAAGTACTTTACCGAATTTTTGTGCAACAAGTACAAAATTACTCGTTACTTTTTCGTTACTATTGTGTACGCGTGTGTAGGTGTGTGTGATTTTCGGGGAGAACAAAAAAAATCAAAGCAAGCCGGTGTCGCCGGCGCAAGCCCCTTCGTCTGACCACGTGTACGTGTGCAAAACTAAACGGTCATGAATATCGTGGTGTCCACGTAACGGTACCACTGAGCCTCCTGGTTCGCTGGCGCTGATTCGTAAGGAGGAAGTTGGTGAGGGAAGGGTGAAGGGTACAGACGTAGGCTATTAGGATCAGGCCTCACCTTCGTGCCACCCAGTCGCCGGAGGGAGGGAGGGGGGAAGGGGGGGGGAAGGGATAAAGGGGGGACAGGTTGTGTCATGTCGGGCCGCCCGCGATGTAAGGGAGGGAGATGAGAGGAGCAGAACTCTGTGGGCAGGACTGAGTAGGATGGCTGTGGAATTTGAACACAGACACCAAACCGCAAAATGTTTAAAGTTTTTTTTAATCAATCATATGTGAGGATTAAAGCACGTTAATGTACTTGTCACGCGCAAGCCAGAATACGTCGGTGTCAGGCTTTATCTCTTCTTTTTGCAAATACAAGTTATTTATTAAGAGGATACGGTCGGCAGGTTGCAAACGCACTTGGCCTGCACTGATCACAGAGATGTCATCACTCCCATTGCGTCACGAGTCATAAGCGAATCCGCCGTCCAATGTCGTGGTTCTCTCCACCAATCCCGTCAAGCTAAGTGCGATATTGGCCTGATTGGCACGAGTCGCTACTCTGCATTGCACCCGACTGGCACATGCCAGTGTCGATTCCTTGAGGAAAATGCTTTATGCTTAGTGGGGCCATTCAAATCTATAGTTTATAGTGAGGTTATACTTTATAAGTAATCTTTGTAACTTGGGATGAAGGTTTATTTTAAAAGGTAAAGAAGGGAAAATTCGATGCATTATGAGTGTATACTTAGTAAGGAGGAACGCGTAGCATACCGGTAGTTGATATCAGGACTGGGCAGATCTGAGATCTTATGAACTCAGATCGTGAACTTAGATCAGTTCACGTGATTTTGATCTGAGCTAAGTAGCTATTTTAGATGAACTGATTTTGATCTGAGCTTTACTTGTTTTGATCTGAACTTGATCTGAACTGTAATTTTCGAAAATGAGCACCGACTATCGGTGGTTTTTTTTTTTTGTTTTTGCGGGGCGAGTGAAAAGAAAGCGATCCGAGTGGGTGGGCGGGGTTTCCCATCTATCAAAGTCGTCGCCAGTCAAACTTTGACATTGCTCTGGGTGTATGAAGCCGTAACTTCACCCCGCCCGGTTCCGTTGCCTGTTACAGCTGTAAGTTACTCACATCGGCGTAACCTAGCGTGAGGTTACTTGTCCACCGCAGTTTCTCTCTCAATCTTTTTGAGCTTTATTGAGAAATGGCAAGCGGTGAATGGGCGATGACTTCTTTTCCGATATACGTTTTGTTTAGACTGTATCTTTACCGCTTTGAAAGACTATATGTGCTGAATATGTTTTTATATAGACAGGCAACCAAACACGCATTTTGTATTTTTTCATCGATTGCTTTTTCATCTGCCAGCCTGGCACCTGGCACCATCTGAACGAAGCAGTAAGAAGGTTAGCGGTCTTAGAATTGAACCCAATAAATTTTGGTAATTCTAGTCATCATGAGCTGCGTTTCGTCAAATCAGGGAGCCTTCCTTCCGGGTTCATCCACCACAAACCATCTTTTTGCCCTTCACTGACTAATATAATATGCCGAAAGTAGACAACCTGTTCTGTAATAACATCTTGGAGAAAAAAAATTGAATTGAATTGATGTTAGGATGATCTTAAGCCGTCATGATCCAAGGTGGCCCAGCCGAAGGGTATAAAATCACTTGTCTAGATGGATGTAACTTTCACTGAGGAGCCCCACTGACTTTGCTGTCCGACTGAAAGAGTTTTTGATTTATTCAGAGTTATTGTCGACGCCCTCTATCAAATCAGGAATGTAGTCTTTTTCTTGAGAAAGCAGGTCTCTTTATACAGATGAAAAGGGCTGCACTGAATTCCTTTTTACCATACTGAATACAGCAGAGGACAAAACGGACGATACATGAATACAGAATCGTGCAGATCATTTACCAACCCAAATTACATGTAAACGTAAATGGCTATATTGAATGAGTGATAATCCTACTCCGATTTGCCCTTTTCATTTGTCTGATATCTGAGATCTCAGATTTGCAAGATTAGTAGTGTACAAAGAGGAGTGAACTCTCCTTTCATAGAGGGAGAGAACAAGAACCTGGAGTGTAAATATTACAGCTGCATGGAATGTTTGACCTGTTTCGACCTTAAAAAAAAATCTATTCACTTTTTTTTTTTTCAATTGATATTTTCATTTAAGCTTGTTCATTCGTGAGTTTGTTGTTATAGTCCGTAAACTTTGCTTTGTGCAAGCTATTCATCGAATTACTCAAGAACCCGCTGTTAGATTTCTCTGAATATTTGCATCAACTTATACTTTCTTATGGACGTTACAGATATTATGTTTTGTCAACAGAATAATAACGGGTATCTAAATTCCCTTCTTTAATCTATATAAATTGGATCATTCTGGGTTATTTTTATGAATGAGGAGGTTTACAGTACAAAAATTAGACTTTAGAGGTTGAAAAATCGACCAGGGGCGTATTTGTGATCTACTAAAATGGAGATATCAAAATGATCAAATTTAACGTGACAAGGCTAACATACACACAAACAAAAAGGTAAAAATAATGCAATTATGTATTAGTACCCTCACTTTTAGGTGAAGTGGTGACTCACAGTGTCNAAAAGCCTTCAACACAATGCGTTTGGTAAAGCGAGATTTACGGTTCCTGGCGTCAAATCAACGACATACACGACTGAGGGATCATGAAAATGATACTGGAATAATAATAAAATACAAACTGTGTGACTGAAAACCACTGTACTAAAAGTATTGTATTTTGAAGATTTCTCTCTAAAACAGGCTGTGCACTTTGTACAAGTGTTAAGTTCCTTGTGGAGAAGCAGATTTAAAAAAAAAATAATTACAAACAACGGCAGCTGTTTTGAGACTTCAATACAAATAAAGTAGATATTAATTCAATGACGTTATGGATGTCATTTAAAAGACAATCCTGATAACTCGTGTGAAACGTGCCAGTTCACTTTTAGCACGCTTGTTGCGTTTCTTGGATAACCAAAAAACTGACGTCTGAAGGTAACTAAAAAGTAACTGAAAAGTAAAGTAATTGTAACAGTTACTTTGTTTAAAAGTTTTTTTTCCATTAAAAAAAAAATTAAAGTAATTGTAACAATTACTCATTTTTCAGAAAAGTAAAGTAATTGTAGGAGTTATTTTAAAAAGAAACTTTAACAACCCTAACTATACTATACTATACTATACTATACTATACTATCCTGTACTGTACTGTACTGTACTGTACTGTACTGTACTGTACTGTACTATACTCTACTATACTATACTATACTATACTATACTATACTATACTATACTATACTATACTATACTATACAGGGCTGGGTAGGGCTGAGATCATAAGTATGAACACAGTTCGTGATCCTAAGTTGTGTTCATGTGAACTAACTGATCTGAGTTAAAGCTTTTTGGACGAATTGATCTGGATCTGAATTTTAACTATTTTGGATGCATAGCCTGAACTTGAATTTTATACCTTGGTTTTAGTTCTATCACATCTAACCGGAAAATCAGAACCAGTTAAAAAAATCCAGCGGAATCGATCTGGTCTGGAAACTACTATATTTTCATAGAACTGAGCTGGACATGATCTTAGCCCTTCTATGTCCTGGTGAACTGAACTTAACTTGAACTGAAGTGTTTGGTGAACTTGCCCAACCCTGGAAGAAGAAGCGTGTGATGTCACATGCAACCCTCAATTACAGACCTGGATTTTTTTCAAACTCGTAATGTTTTACTGCACATCTTTGTTTTCCAACACCGCATCTTAGCCTTAAAACAGTCTTGTCAGTTGCTCTTAGTTGCTACTCTGTGAGTTAGAATCGGAATTACTCACCCATCAGGAATAGAAACTCTTCCTTGTTCTTTCCCTTCGTCCTTTGCAATATCCTTGGCAATATCATCTGGATGGAAAGCGATCTCTATTTTCACCTCCTTCGGATTCTGAACTGAAGAAATCAATTTTAATGCCATAACAGGACAGTGAATTTGCATTGAAATTTACTTTGTGACACTGATATTTGGGGAGGGGTGTATAGCTTATCATCACTTCTTCTCACGATCTTGTATGGCTTTAAGTGGGACACCGTCATAAGTACAAACTGACCACTCTATGACTTCGATGTACATAATACAGCAATGCGATCTCTTTCTTACTCCTTCATTTACACCTAACTACATTCACCCACATCCTCCCATCCATACCCCCCTCACACGCACACACACACACACACACACACACACACACACACACACACACACACACACACACACTACTCTCTTACCCAACCCCTTACCATAATGCCTTCGGCTTCATGTATATATAAAATCAGTACTCACTTATTATAAATGGATGAAAACATACCTTTCACAGGTGGCACTTTTAGCATAGCCTCATCGAATCCTGACAGCATCAGTTTGAAAAGGTAGAGTGGGTTGGGGGCGAGACAACAGTTTGATAAAGATAATGATAATAATAATATTAATAATAATAATAATAATAATATAATACTAATAATAATCATCATAATAATCCGAAGTGAGCGAGTTCATATAACGCCTATTCAGTTCATTACACAGACAGGTAGACCCATATTATATAACATACCGCCATTTTCTTTCATGCTCAGATGCAAGGTGGTCTTAGTTTTTTCAATTTATTGAGGCTTTATTATATTCTTAATACTGATTCTTTTTTTTTTGTAAGGCCTATGTGTAACCGCGAGTTGTTGCTGTGAATAATATGATACAGAAACAAAAGTTGCGTTGCTCCCTTTGCTTAAAAGTTCACGGGTCAAAATGTTGCATCACGCTTTGTTTTCTGTCACCAAAGAACTGTAACTTGTATCAGAAATTAGCTGTTCAGCATGGCAACCCCACTCGAAGAATATACTGATACTAATATTAATATTACATACTAATACTAATGGGTTACTAATACTCATACTAAAACTAATACTACATGTAATAAATATAAATATATATGCATGACAGTGCCTGTTCAAGTCACCTTCAGGCCAGATCATATAGGGGGAATACTCAGCTATCTGAGGAGCATACAGCACTGCTGCTATTTACAGGCGGTAACTTCTTGCTTTCCTGACAACTGACTATAGTTCACTGCTTAGAGCGAGATACTCATTGTACAGACGGGTAGACTGAGGAAAATGCAGCTGCAGCACGGGAAGTTGGTGTACATTACAAGTGAAAAAGAATAAGATGTATAAGTACAGTATTGCACTCGGGTGATGCTTACGCATGGGAAGCAGCGTGGCCGAGAGGTTACTGCGCTGGAATCGAAATTAAAGGTTGTAGGTTTGATTCCCTGATAAAGGTCTAACATTAATCTTAATTAATATGTGCTGGACAAACTGACGTTACTCTCCCAACTGGTTACGTACATGCAATACTATTGATATAATCTAGAAAGGAGTTATTCCTTAGTGTAATATATTTTTCAAGTCACTTTTTTTCTCCTTTTCTAATGCATTTGTCACTTCTCTGGCCAGTTTAGGTCTTAAAAAAAAAAGCAACGCTACTTGGGATTAAAGGCTGGAAGAGATGGGCCTGCCAATGAGCTTAGTTCTTTAAAAATAGCCTAAGGTCTCAATTGGGTTTTTATGGGTGTGATAAACGAAGAGACACAGAATAAAAAAATAACTTGTCATGGGATATTAAAAGAATTTTAATTTGTTCGTTTAGATGCTAAGCTCTAATACTGGTCGGTGGGAATGACCAATGAAAACTAGGGGCTGAATGACAGCAATCAACAATGCATAGCACATCGCAAACAGATTTGCACGTGTGTAACCAACTGTGACCATGTTCAAAATCCTTACGTTAGTTAACGCATTGCGGTAACCAAAAAAAAACTCCCAAAACAGTGGTGTTCAAAGTGATGGGTTTCATGACAAAACGCGTTATCCACCAATATGATTATTTAGCTTATTCTACATACTTCATGTAGCAATAGGAGTATTTAGTATACATGTATATTTCCATTCCATAGAAGGACATTTGATCTACATTATTTAAGACTTAAATTTCGCCTTTCACATAAATATATGCTTTGTATCTGGTCTGTTTTGCCACAAGCCCCGAATGGTGTATAATGCGTTTTGCCATGAAGCCCTTCAAGTGGTTAAAGCAGTACGTTAATCAAAGTAAGAATACGGCCACTGGTCTGCTAAATACCGGATGACGAGCAAAAAAAATGTGTTGCATTTACTTACCTTCATTATCCTCTCCTTGTTTTGAAGTTCCGCAATTCGTGCCACCATCCATGTCTCTTTGCTCAGTCATCCTTTGCTCCGGTCTGGAAATGACATTTTTTTGCTTGAGGGACATGGGTAGTTCTTTGCTTCCCAGCGTAAAAACTTCACACTATCTTTCCGTAAAATTTAAACGGTGTATATTTTTCTTTTCGTCTGACAGTTTTTGAGAAAACATTGCATGAATGTCGGGATTTTCATCTTGTGCGTGTCGCCATTTCTCGTGCTGCGTGACGTCAAAAAGTGAGATAGGCTACCACACGATTTGCGCTTGTGCTTAAACCAATCGTCTGCTAACTTTTCTCTCTTTCTAACGTCAGGCAGCAAGAGAAATGGCGGCACACGCAGGTTGAAAATCTTGACCTTCTAGTGGTGCTTTCTCAGCAATGTGAAGCAGGAGGAAAATGGACGTGCTTTAAAGTTTTTGGAAGCAAAATGTTGAGTTCTTTAGGCTACAAAACAAATATGTACCCTTGTCTCTCAACGATGTTTGTTTCTCAATCAATAAGTCAATGTAGGAGAAAACGGCAGAACAGTTACATTGTCATCAGCTCCATCAGCAGCATCACCAACTACAGCAAGAATTTAGTGAAGAGAAAGTTGATCATGATAGCAGTAGAGAAACTTATGACAACAGACAAAATCAACAAATAGTTGAGCAACACGACACGGTGTCTGGCCTCCATAGCACAAGGGACTTCTATTTTGATTTTGAAACGTTTACGTTATTACACAACAATGGAAAACACAAATTAAGTGAGTGTAATATTTTGCTCTGCCATGCTTTTTGTGATATATTTTTTTTCTGTTTTGCACCTAATCAAATTTACTTCAATTTAAAATTATGTTCTGAGTATCTTTGTATACTGTGGGAATTAAAGCAGGTACAGTTATATTGATGTTACATCTGTCTTTCCTGTTTTTTTTTCCTATTGCTTTTGTTGTCGTCCGAGTAAATATGTATTCTTGCAGTTTATCTTAAGTTCTTTCTCCAGTTTGAATAAGGCACAAAAGTAAACAAAAATATTCACTCGTATGGATATGAATGACTCACCTTTGGAACTGGGAAGAATTTTAGCAAAGCTCCTGTCTACCCACTAAACGAAGTTGTATGTGGAACATGTATTTAAAACACACCCTGCAATTCAGGCACAGGGCTATTCAGGGAATAATTATAATACTGTATTAAGTTAAACCTACGAGTTCAGATATATAGCTGTCCTAAGCCCCCGTTATGAAGAGAATATGTATTTCTCTTTTCTATTTTTATGTCCACTAGCTATAGTGAAGTGCATTCCTCCTCGATCTAATCATTTATATCGCATCCTCATTCAACCACACAATATTAAAAGATTTAAGCGTTAATAATAAAAACGATCATAAACAGCACTTTAGAACTGCAATATTTCATCGGGACAATACCTTCGGCTAGCATTTATCCCTCCAGATATTTTGGCTCTAAGCGCTTTATAATAGTATTATAATAAAGTAGCCCAAGCATGTGAACAATAAAGTTTCGCATTCATACGGGTGTGAGATATCCTCTCTTAACCCAGGACGAGATTGCTTATACTACTTGCTCGGGAATGCCTCATCCACCTGTCTACTAAACCACGTTACTCCATGATATGTCTACTAAAACCTCGCCGCTTCATTCATGTATACAAAATTACATGACCAAAATGCGCTATATTCAACTTGTCAAGAGAGATTTCCCATCCCTAGGCCTTAATACTGGTTACAGACCTGTAATTGTACTTTCACTTTGTGGTCCTAGAACGTAGGAGGTAAACTTCATCTCCCCTTTTCCCTCTTTTGGCATGCCCTGCTTCCAGTAATAAGAGCTCCAGGGGGAAAATTTTGATATCATGGGAATCTGTGTCCATTTTACTTTATTTTACCAGGCACTATTTAACCCTGGGCTGGAACTGCCAGGTCAAGGGTGTGCTCAGGCGGAAGAGGAGGGGTTTGGCATTGACCAGTGAAAAATGTAGGGTCTGTTTACAAATAGCAACCAAGATCAAAATTTCAATGAGCTTGCTAGGGTTGGGTAAGTCATAAAATTTGGGTCACATAATGAGCTTCAATCTGGTTTGGGTCTGGGTGAAAGCTAAAACTTTGGGTTCAGAGGGCAGCTCAAAATGTTAATATAGTCCATAGAGGAAAAAAGGGTGCAATCCTATTACAGGTCTGTAACCTACTGAATGCACACCAACAGGAGTACTAAAAAAAAAAGAATGAGTTTTAGGACTGAAAGATCACTAGTGAAAGTGAGTGGTAGATATTATTGTTAACTGTAAAATGAACGAGAACATTGTGAATGCACGTGATTGTAACAATGCATTGTATACCTGTGTGAAGTTAGTAGTTAGACTGTAGTACTTAAAATGTCCGTGTGCTGTCTCATTAGCATACTGTATTTTGTCCATGTACCACGTCTGTGGTCTGGACTTATTCCTAATAAACTTGTTAAACTTGTCACCAGTTTGTAACCATTCGCAAAGATAACGTCTGTATCTACTGGAACTGTCCAGTTTTCATACATTCAAGAGTGGTGCTTTAAGTAGCCAATTTTAATACAAATACTGTTTACACTGATGGAATCACCGGGCACATAATATTCCTGGTCTACACAGCCAGTGTCAAAACATATAAGGAGCTGACAAAATCTAAATCCATAATAGTAACGGGTGTTTCCTCTATAATTATATTACTGAATGAGATAGGGAATCCTCATTAGAGTTTTTGTTTGATGGGCTCAACCCAGCCTGGGTACTGGCAGAAGCACTCATTAAGTGCCCCCGCCCAAACTTCAGCTGGGATTAGCTCATCAAACAGAGACGAGGATACACCATAGTAATAACATCTATACATTTACTTACAAATACGAAATATCTTCAATACAGGGTCAGACGTGTTCACGTACAAGTACACATATATTATGTTCACCCATTTCTAAAGCACATTTTTGAACAAAAAGGCCTTTAGCAAAGACGTGTTCTCACACATGCACATACACACAGTCATGTATAGCGACGATATGGATATCAATCACATCAATGTGTATGCGAATTGGTGTGTTTATGTGCGTAGGTGTGTGTATTTATGTGCATTATAAGCCAGTGAAGCTTCTCTCGTAGTTTGAGTATAAAGTTTATGCATTCTGTATACTTTTACTAAGTAATTTTATGCAGAGCCTTTGAGTACTTTGTAGTGAATTTGCGAGCTATATAAATTAATTAATACCTTACATTACATGACACCGTGTACATTACATGACACCGTGTTCAACTATTTCTATAACACATATCTCAACAAAGGAATCTTTAACAATCTTTTTAGCATTTCTATTAATTATAATCCAAATTTGAGCTATGTCCTAATCCTAACCATATTGTATACTTATCATGGTGTCTAAGTAGAGAAATTTCACATTATTATATATATGTGTTCGCTTTATTAAAAATGAGAATTATAATAATTAAAGATACAAAAATATGTTCATCTCAGGATGAATTAAAACGTATTTTTACTTCCATAGTAGCAGGAGGTCCCTATCTTTCAAAATTAATTTTATGACAGGTGAATCTGCACCGCATACGAAATGAAACGCACGCGCGCGCGCGCCCACACACACACACACACACACACACACACACACACACACANACACACACACACACACACACACACACACACACACACACACATACATACACACATGTATGTACACATGTCGTCGATTCAGCACTTACATTGATTACATCCATTTAATTGAAGTGAATCACTTCCAGCCATGGTTCCTATATATA
>JAWQUT010000532.1:353558-366058 GCA_033807755.1 Ellobium chinense | reverse complement strand
ATTTATGGGTACTGGGAAAGTTGTCGTTATTTCAGAGGCCGCACTGACTACAAAACAGTAAACAGTGTACCGTAATACTCTGGCCTATATTTGGGACAAACAGTGCCGGACATAAGGTTAGGTCTAAGCCACACTTTCACTCCTAGTGAAAATTATCAAAAAGTATGGAATATATCCTAGAATTATTTCAACTTAGCGGTCTCATGCCCTAGATAACTGATCAGCATTTTTATTCCACTTTAAAGTGCTAAAGTTGCCTTCTGATTTTTTGAGAAATCTAGCACGCTGAACGAGTTGCCCAAGGCAAACAATGAATCAGATGTGGGCTAGCTTTGAAAATGGAGAGTACAATCTTACTTTTTTGTCCATACAGTGAAGTTAAAAAGATGTCTAGAAGACCAGACAAATAGGAACAATTAAAAAAAAAAACAGCACAAAAACAACAACACACACACACACAACAAAACTCGCTAACGTGGGATAAACATGAGGTGATGTAGTTATTCATTTCCGAGTTCTTCATCTTGGGAAATTATTTTTGAATTTTTGGAGGTGCCGAATGATATCTACTAACAAAACATAGTGGCGCTGGAGTGGCTTCCCTTCGATTGGATCTACAATGCTACTTTCCCACCATAGAAAGCATAATTCATTGCAACAGTTTTAATTACGATAAATGTTTACTCACAACTCCAAAGACACTATACCACTGTCACCACCACTACCACCTATGTCGCCACTACAAGCACAAACGACAACAACAACACCAACTCCAGCACCATGATACACAGCTGCTAATATTATTACCCGTATTACTACCATCACCATTGCTGCCGTACTGCTGCTACAACAATAACGGCAACAGCAATAACTAATGCTACAACTACTGTTATTAACACTACTGTCACTGAATCCACTACCACAATTCTAAAAATACTACCGTTGCTGCCACTGTTGTTTCTGGTGCTGCTACAACAAAACCAACTTCGCAGAAGTTGCAGCAGTAATATTTGTTGTGGCAGCGGCGGCAGTGATAGTAATAGTAGCAGCAACAGCAGCAACAGCAGCAGCAGCAGCAACAACAACAGTCGCAACAGCAGCAGTAGCAGCATGAGTGCCTGTAGTAGATAGTAGTAGTAGTAGTAGTACCAGTATTATTACTGTTGTTATTTTAGTAGCGGTAGTAGTAGTAGTAGAAGAAGAAGAAGAAGAAGTAGTAGTAGTAGTAGTAAAAGTAGTAGTAGAAGTAGTAGTAGTGGTAGTAGTAGTAGTAGTAGTAGTAGTAGTAGTAGTAGTAGTAGTAGTAGTGGTAGTAGTAGGAGTAGTAATAGCTGTAGTAGAAGTAGTAGGAGTAGAAGTAGTGGTAGTAGTAGTAGTAGTAGTAGTAGTAGTAGTAGTAGTAGTTGTAATAGTAGACGTAGTAGTAGTAGTAGTAGTAGTAGTAGTAGTAGTAGTAAAAGTAGTGGTAGTAGTAGTAGTAGTAGTAGTAGTAGTAGTAGAAGAAGTGATAGTAGAAGAAATAGTAGTAGTCAGAATAGTAGTAGTGGTAGTAGTAGTCGCAGTAGTAGTAGTAGTAGTAGTGGTAGTACTAGTAGCAGTAGAAGTAGTAGTAGTAGATGTTGATGTTGTTGTTGTTGCTAGTAGGAGCACTAGCAGTTGTAGAACTGGTAGCGGTAATATTACACCGAGGAGTAGTAGCCGAATTTGTAAAGAAATTAATTGTTGTAGTAGTGATGGTGGTGGCAGTGAAAGTGGTAGTAGTGTTGGTGGTAAAGGTGGTGGTAAGAGTATAATAGTATCTTTCGGGCTGATCAGTAAAACACGCAAACACTGTTAATGCAGCAAAGCTTTCTATGATGGAGAATGGCTTTCTATACTACATTCAAGGGAATCCACTCTGCCAAAAAAGCTATGTAAGCCGATCTAATAAGGCAAAAACATAATGGGACTATAAATACTGCCATAAACAACTTTAGATCTCCCTGTCTCGCTGGCGCTTTCTCTCTCTCTTTCTGTCTCTTTGTAAAAAGGAAAGCCGCTCTAAGGGCGCCTTAGATATCTAATTCGTTCCGGTTCGTCTTCCGCTTGGCGGAGTTCAAAATCTGGTCAGACAGCATTGTCCACAAGTCAGATAGGTTTTGAACGGCACTAACAATAGTCACGTGAGTCGTTGATCCGTAATGAGGTGTGGCGAGGGAATCAACTTCTTGCCTTTGTATAATATAAATACCTCAGTTTCAGAATGAGATGTTTGTTATTGTGGAGAAATCTCTGTCGTTATATTTATTGCCCTCCGTATATTGTTGTGACCAGAGTGTTTTATTATCTCATAGAAATCAAAACAGAGGGAGAAATGGTGCCAGTGATGGTGTGGTGTAGTTGTGGCCATAATAATAGCAAGTAGTAGAAGGATTTGCAGGGGCGGAAATAGCAGTGGTAGTGATAGCAATAGTATTAGCTGAAAGTCATGGTGGTGGCAGTAGAAGTAGTTATAGTAGCTGAACCAACAGAATTGCTGCATTCAATGCAATACTCTCTCCCCATTCGCCTGATGACCAACGTTTACCACTATTTCCCTCCTAAACCGATAACTTCAACAAGAAGGTCGCACCAGTGTGATGAACATGACTGTGGTATAGTTGTAGAAGTAGTGACTGAAGCAGCAGTAGCAACTTTCGGTGTAGCACTAGTAGTAGTAACAACAGTAATAGCAGAAGTTGTATAGTGTTGTAATAGTAGTAATAGTGGAAGTAGTGATAATAGTAGTTGTGGTGGTAATAGTAGTAGCAGTAGTAGTCGCAGTAGTATTAATAGCAGTAGTGGTAGTAGTAATAATAGTAATATAATAGTAAATAATAGTTACAGTATAGTGATAGAATAATAGTAATAGCAGTAGTAATAGTAGTCGTAGCAGTTATAGTAGTAGAGGTAGTAGCAGTAGTAGGACAGTCGTAGTATTCGTAGTAGCAGTAATAGTAGTAAGACAGTAGTAGTAGTGGTTGTAATAGTAGTAGTAGTAGTAGTGGTAGTGGTAGTTATAGTAGTAGTAATAATAATAATAATAATAATAGTAGTAGTAGTAGTAGTAGTAGTAATAGTAGTAGTGGTAGTAGTGGTAGTTATAGTAGTAGTAATAATAATAATAATAATAATAATAGTAGTAGTAGTATATTATCTCATCATTGATATTAGTGGCAGTAGTACTAACAGACAATAGAATCTTAGGGGTAGCCTGGAGTAGTAGTAATTGTAGCAGTCGAGATGGAGTAGCGGATAGCAGTAAGAAGTAAGTACTTGGAGGAGAAGTTACAGTGCTGTGATAATATTAGTGGTGTGATAGTGGCGTGATGGTGTTCATAGTCGTAGTTTCATCATCAAGATCAAAGACCGGGTCATCCCAGTCATTGAAAGTCTTGACTTTGATTTATTTTCATTTTTTTTTTTGTCAGTAGGAAGCGTCAAACTGTCCAAAGAAAGACTCAGATCACATAAATATGAATCCAATCGTTTCGTCCTGCATTGAATAGTACAATGAATAGAGTGTTATAACCCCACATGAGACTGAGACAAAGCACTCCCCTTGTCCTCAACAATTTTGTCCCAGTTTTCTGAGGGAGGGTCAGCCTGTTTTCCATTGTTGTGGACAGTCAACAAAACTAGTCGCCATATCAAGGGGAGGTGACTCCATTGCCCGCGCAATAATTATCGCAGTACAGACCCTTCATGTCGCCAGCAGTTTAAAATCTGTTAATTTGTGTAAGACCATGAACCTATTATCACACATATGTCGAGTGCCTTGGACTTGTTCAAGATTTGGAATAATATACATTACACGACTTTATTCAAATAATCGTCCGCACGGGACCCGCAGAACCCTGAGGTCCGTATCTTCAGCCTGTTTCACTTAATCACATTCTGCTTAATCGAGGTATCACTTTACTTACTACAGTTTCATTTAATTGCAGATTCTCGCACAAGATCGTATTCAAATGGCGTAAGGAGAAATACCCTCTTTGTCGACCCTGTATTCTATCCCCATGATAGACATCGAGAGCATACAGCGTCGCTTAATAACAATCCTTTCTCACGGTGATGTGTGTTGCAATTGTCTGGAACCGACTGCACCACCTTGACAGTTCTACCACTACAGTGCAGGAAGGTGCCGACTTTCATAGTTCTCTCGGTTCAAGGGCGATAAATATTGTAGAAATCACACAAAAATAGTGTCTTGGTTATGCAGAGTTACCTTACTTCACCTTATCTCATCTCACCTTGCCTTGCCTTGCCTTGCCTTACCTTACCTTGCCTTCCCTTACCTTATTACACCTTACTTTACGTTATGACAACAACAACAACAACAACAACAACAACAACAACAACAACAACAACATCAGTAAGAACAAGAAGAAAAAGAATAAGAACAACAACAACAAAAGCAAGAAGAAGAAGAAGAAGAAGAAGAAGAAGAAGAAGAAGAAGAAGAAGAACAACAACAACAACAACAACAACAACAACAGCATCATCGGCAACAACAACATCAGCTTCTCCACCACCACCATCACCACTACCAACAACAACAGCAGCAATAAAAATGACGAAGAGGACGACAACAACAAAATAACAACAGTAGCAACAGCAGCAACAATAGCAGCAGCAACAACAACAGCAGCACCAACAACAGCAACAGCAGCAGCAGTAACAACAATAACAAGAGAAATGCTTTTTTGAGAGGAAGAAAATGTCGTTCTCTTTAGTCTATATCGTACAATATTTACATGACAAAACATCAAGATACATGTATCACTAAATTCTGCCAGTCATACCTGAAAGCAAATCCTCTATAGCTGGCCCTTACTGCCAGTTGTCTAGGAGAATACAACAGAACTTCGATATGAAGTACTCATTGAATATGCATACCTTATGATTAAAAACTCTCACATGCATGGATTCATTACTATTCTATCATATTATTATTCAGATGGACCCCGATATTAACCCTCTAGTGCCCACTGGTCCATATTTGGCAACCCACACAACCCAGTGGTCCAAATATGGCACGGATGTTTCAGTACCCGGAGGCTCAAATTTGACCCCAAATTTTCCACCTATCAAATATTGAAATTGTTCAAAATCAATATTTTATATGTATTTTGGGTGGCATTTGAAGTGTGTATGTGAATTTTCAGCATTTCTATGCCTGGGCACTAGAGGGTTAAAGCTGAGCCATCCGATCGCTACTGAGGGAAGGTAAGCCCCTCCTCGAAATGGCTTTGGACTGTCTTACCTCAGATGGATTTGCGTTCATATTTCAAACACCAGACATTTAATATTAATTTTTTTTTTACGGTTACATTCGGAAGGACAGGAAACTAAAAACCTGCAAAGTTTATAATATGAAGTATGAAATGATTTACTCGTAAAATTCAGAAAAAAATAATGCCTTCGAGTAAGTTAAATGCGCCATGATGCCTATCCTTTCCCCCTGTACCCGGGACTGGCCTATAAGTACAGCTAAATAATAAGTTTACTTTTTCCATGCAAAAAAGGCATACTTAATATCAAGGTTCTGTTGTTACTTTAGGCTTGTTTGGAAATCTCCCAATATGGCAGCTGTTCTGATGCACTAGCCTATGACCAACCATCTTGAAGTCTCGTCTTAGATAAGGCGAAGCCACAGAGGTTATAATACTATTATAACGTCTTTGGGCGAAGCATTTCAGAAAACCTTGCGTAACACGAAACTTTCCATTTGTCTTGTCAAAAGCCAAAAGATGGTGCTTTAAATGGCCATTGATTGTCAGTGCGAAGGGTGACATAAAAATCTACAATCCTGTGTCTTAATATTAACATCAATTTCAAATCAAACTGTATATCATAACATCTCTCTCTCTCTCTCTTTCTCTTTCTTTCTATCTCTGTCTCTCCGTCTCTGTCTCCGTCTCTCTGTCTCTGTATCTCTCTTTCTCTCATAATTATCAGAAATGCTCTGCCGTCTTTACAAGAGAACTAAAAAAATTCGTCTCGGCCCCCATTTATTTTCTTGAACGGTGCACACAGCTGTCTATTTGGAAACGATAAACGCTACGGAAAGAGTAGCCTAGATGGAAAGTTAGTGAACATGAAGTTCTTTATAGCAGCCTATATATATATATCTAGGTGCGAAAAGAGAAACTGACCCAGTTTGGCACATAAAGTCTTTTCCTTCTGTGAGACAGCCGTGCTTATTACAAATCATGCTCTCTTCCGTTCAAATCATATCAAACAATTACTAGAGAGCGGTTTTGCCTCATTTTATAAAAATCAATCAATCAATCAATCAATCAATCAATCAATCAATCAATCAATCAATCAAATCAATCAATCAATCAATCAATCAATCAATCAATCAATCAATCAATCAATCAATCCATCGACCGACCGATCGACCGACCGACAGATCGATCGGTCGATCAATCAATCAATAACAAAAAACCAATCAATATAAAAAAAATCAATCAATCAATCAACCACCAAACCAGTCAGTCAGTCAGTCAGTCAGTCAGTCAGTCAGTCAGTCAGTCAGTCAGTCAGTCAGATTTCCATGTTCAAAAGTGCTCTTCAGTGGCGATGGAAATCATAGTAATTCAACAGAATGTACAGTATCTCTCAATAACTTACTGGTTATATATCACAGCCTATGGTAGCTAACTCTACTTCAGAGAAATATTGTGCTAACTTTCAACATTATGTCCCATAAAAAAATATGTATCTAAAGGGCGGTCAATAGAATCGAGACACAAAAAAAGGGGGATAGATAGAGCAAGCTTCAGTCCTATAATATCAGGGCTGCATTTGTTTGGTCCCTACAATTTATTTATTTGACGAAAGGGCAAGCCACACCCCTCTCTTAGCATCGGAAGTATCAGTCTCTAGGCAAGTCAAGATGGCGGTGACTAATGCGGAAGAGACAGAAAATAATGCACTGACTTGCAAATGGAGTGTACTATACTCATATCTTTGCCTCGTGCGTTAGCATACATACCACTGTTGATTCTTACCACACTCTCCTCCGACACAATGCCGTTGATGAGACGTTCCCCTAACAAATTTGAAACCGTAAATGGTTGCCACCATGATGCCGAGCTTTCTTTTCCGGTGATTCAACAGTCTTCACATTTCTATAAAAACTCTGAGAGATGTGCACCCTTCCTCACTGTGACTTTCGCGCACCAATAAAAAAACACAAAAAACATACCCCTTATACTTCCTTCCTAAGGACCGCCCACATTATACAAGGACAGCCCCCCTCCGTGACACATCAGGGACCAAAGAAACGCAGGCCAGTATGGCACTTGAAGCTGTTGTTCCTGTAGCCCTCCAACCCTAGCTTATCATTAATGTTAGGCAAGGTGTCGCTTTCTTTTGTTACCTACATTTTGATCTCCCTTCATGAAAGTACGCAGGATCAACTGAACTTATGCGAAAACATAAATAAGAACAGTATCCTTGTAAACCAAGGGTGTTTTTATACGTCTATAGTTTAATTTATGAAACCAAGTAGTTCAAAATTTTAATGAAGATGACATTTAGTAGCATCAAGCTCCGGTGTCATACTTTGCAAAACAAAATATTCTACATACACTTTTGGATTAAAGAGGCGGAAAAAAATATTTCTTGGTTACCGTAAGCATGCCATGTTAGACAGCATTGTACACAAGGCTCCCGGTGACCTCGTAAAATTTTGATAGCAACATTCTTGGAAGAAAAGCTTGAAACATAAGATTAAAACTCGGCACGAAATCTCTCTTGCTTGTTCTTGAGTAACACTTGGGGTAAAAAAATTGTAAAATCTACATATGGATGGAAAACGAAATATAAAACTGATCAACAATGTCACAGTTTTCAAAAAAAAAATATTGTCACATAACGAACGATATGTAATTGTCTTTTTCTTGAAAATTGAAAAAACAAAACAACAACCCAACAATGTTTGCATTTATTATATGCAACAGCAGTCATAGCCATAACAAGAACTGTTGTGGTTGTCATAAAGGGACAGAAGAAGTCATTTCTTCATAGCCTAGTAAATTCATATCATATTTTCAAAACATTTAAGCCGAGTACAGATAGATGGTCTTTGAGAAAACACTACAGGAATGTCGGGATTTTCAGCCTAAACGCGCGGCCACTACTTGTGCCCTGTGACGTCAAAAAGGGAACAAGGCTAGGAGACGATTGGTCCAGAAAGTCTGCACATGCATCTGCACCAATTTTCTGTTAGCTTTTCTCGCTTTACGACGTCACGCAGCAAGTGTAATGGAGGCGTTTAGAGGTACCCCAACATTCCAGCAGTGTTGTGTCAGAAATAGAAAGGTGGAAGAAAATGTACGCGATTTAAAGATTCTGAAAAATACCATGGGTGTTATAGGCTGTGAAGCAAATGACTACCCCTGTACCTGTAACAAGAAGTCGTTGAATGACGTGGGGCGATGGTACAAACGTGAAGATAAGGGTGTCAAGAGATACAGTGTTTGGTGTCTCAGAGTCCGTCGCTTAACAGATCAGAGTGTCTTACAACCCGTAACGTAGATACCGGCCTCGTTGTCTTATGCAGTGGAATAATAAGAAGCAGAAAAAAGAACATCATCAACACATCATCATCATCATCATCATCATCATCATCCGTGTCAGTGTCAAGCCTAAAATTTTTCAACAATGAGATTTCCATTGTATCGTTGTTTCTCTGTATCGCCGTCGATCTCCAAGTGCAAAGGGCCCTGACCCTTCTTCTGACCTGAACTAAGGTTACCGTTCTGATAGGGTGGGGGCTCTTCAACGTGCAGACTCCCGTTAGCTGCGAGGAAAAAAAATACATATTTTAAAACTGAATTACTTTTTGAGAGGTGTCTTGACATTTCAGTGTTATGCTATAGACACTTTCTCTGTAGTTTTAGAACTAGCATTCACAAAATGCCAATAGAAAGAGGCAGCTGGAATAATCTATCAGTGCAAGAACTAATCATGATAACTTATGTAAAGCCTGTTTGCTGTGGGTGACGAATTTCATGCTCTGTTTGATAGTTACGCGTTTACAAAGTAGGAAGAATGTTGATAGAAAATCTTTGATAAAACCAAGTATGTTTAAAACAGCTTTCCAGTAATAATGTATAAAAAAGTTTTATATCACTGTCACTTTATGTAAAAAAATATTAACCGCACAATTAAACTAAACTAAATGTAGGCAGTTTTGATCAACAAGTATGATGTATACTGTTCTATGTTTATCTGTATTATGAATGAGATGTGTAACATTGTATGGTATAGTATAACACTTTCTCTACAGAATAAATTAAAGTTCTGTTTTCCTTTCCTCGGAAATTACTTAATAAGTGCCATTAAATAGCTCACTACTGATCAAGTCAGACTAGACCAAGTCAAGCCAAACAAGCCAAGCCAAGCCAAGCCAAGCCAAGCCAAAACAAGCCACTATTCACCTTTGCCATCAAAAGCCGTGTTGTCAAAACCTTTCTTCTCGTCGAAATCAGGATCGGAAATAATGATTGTTGCATCTTTCTCTTCAGCTCTGATATCCTGGGGATAAGAGAGAATGACCGTAGAAAGCGAAATCTTACTCCTATTCCCAGTGCCCCTGCTGTCTGAGGATGCCAAATTTCAACAATACTTGACTTGTAGTGTAGTCTGCCGAAAAATAAAAGTGGCACAAAAAACGGCATAGTTTTTTTTTTCATTCAAGAATTCAAGATTCACAGTTTTTGCCAGGCTATACCTGTCCTAGAAAATAATTATGGGGCAGAATTGAATGTAACTAGCTCTGCGTATCTGTGGATGCCCTCACTAGAAGATTCTTTTCTGAGCTGGCCTGCCAACCAACCAACCAACCAACCAACCAACCAACCAACCAACCAACCAACCAACCAATCAACCAAACAACCAACCAACCAACCAATTAATCCTCCAACCAACCAACCAACCAACCAACCAACCAACCAACCAACCAACCAACCAACCAACCCGCCTGCCATCCGTCGAGGAACCGACCGACCAATCAATCAATCAGCAAATGACTGACCGACCAACACAACACAAATCAAACAAACAAACAAACAAACAAACAAACAAACAAACAAACAAACAAACAAACAGACAGACAGACAGACAGACAGACAGACAGACAGACAGATAAACACACAAACAAACAAATAAACAAACTAACTAACATAGAAAAAACAAACACAGGTAAGAAAACAACCATATAAATACATATTGTACGATATACCTCTGGGTTTTCGAAATCTCTGCAGCAGTTGAGTTTGTATAACCAAGAATTTGGCAAGTAGCAAAACAGCCTGCTAAAGAGAGGTATCTGATATTTTGTTGGGATACTGTCCTTGCGATTGAACCCTGTGAAGGAGATATATAATATTGCACCAAAGCGCTAAGCTTCCAGCTCTCACAGTAAGACAATTAAAGTAATTTAATAAAGAAACACGAGTTATGTAATGTAAATCGCACTCATAATTTTCAAGAATCACATCACTAAGATGTCACAAAAATTAACTTTGAGCAAAATATTGAACCACTCAAACTTATTGGAAAAGGACACTGACGAAAAGCTGTTAATGAGCGTAATGACACAAACTACAAGGAGATACAATGGAAAATTCGTACTAGATGAAGTCTGTACTTTGGGATGTGCAAAGAGCTGATAATGACGACAAACAGGTAAAATGTATAAGTAAATGATT
Organism: Ellobium chinense; assembly: GCA_033807755.1. Taxonomy (NCBI): domain Eukaryota; kingdom Metazoa; phylum Mollusca; class Gastropoda; order Ellobiida; family Ellobiidae; genus Ellobium; species Ellobium chinense. Next base: position 355,313 of record JAWQUT010000532.1, on the reverse strand, counting down.
GTGTTTAAAAATGTGTTGTACATCAGAGATTTTTCTTATGAGAAGCTGTGAATTCAAAGCTTTTTCGAATAAAATTTCAAATTTTTGGTCAACAGATCTTCTTTATGGTGAATAAGATACAGTGTAAATGATGAAACATAGATAAGTATAACAGAATAGAAAAGTATAAAATAACAATGGCATAGAAGTTCGCACTAGCTGTATTTAATGTCCCCTAGTACGTTTAACTTAGTCAGCCCAAGCTGTCTGTACTTATCCATGGTTTGCCAGTTAGTGTTGTACAGTGGAAGTTGGTTAAACCGATATTGTAAGGCCCGGGCAAATCTTTTCGGGTTGACCGTTTTTATTCGGATTAAAAGAAGGACCTGTTGCAATGCCGTTCCTCAGCAGATGATGACAAAAACAATGCCTTTCATTATGCTCTGAGTGATCAGTGCTGCACTGGTCAAAAGTTACCATATGTCTACAATTTTATTGATACTGAGAAAAAGGAGATTTTAGAGATACGGATATGTGAGCCTATAATGGAGTGATTGTAGGGGTAAAGAGGAAAAAACGCTAATTTCAGCGTCTATTGGAAGGGGAGAGTTACAATACATTGGTAGCCTGCCATTGATTGTCGGTAGCAATCTCATAAAACAGCGTTAACAGAATAAATCACTAGGTGCAGTTACTGAGATGTGCAGTGTTAAATTACAACTGTCTGAACAAATGGCACTTTTTTTTGTCTTTCTCACGGCCGTCTTATGCGAAGGAGATACACAGGTACACTGCTACCTGTTCTTTTATCTCGGACACCACTCCAACCAACACATCTGATACGCCCCGCTGATCCTTGAGCGGTCAGTGCAAACAGCGAGGATCAGGCAGTAACGGGTAAATTAAGGACGGCAATTTCTAGCAAAATTTCGGTTGAAAGTTAAGGGGAGGAACTACCGTTTTCCAAACGATGTAATGCACATGACATGGTGTGCAACTTATCACCATGAATGCAATGGATTCCTATGCAAACTTGCAAACCAAAGTGCTAAATGGTGCATTTTTCTTTCCCAAGGATGATGATCTTAGAGCAACTGTCATTTGCGATGGCACCAGTTTTTTTTTTTTTAATCCCTGATTTCACCCACATCTCTCAGATATGTTTATGCATGATCCTATTGAGGATTTTCCTGAATTTCTGTGTGGATATAAAGTTACTTCATTTATCATGAAAGGATGTTGCTAGTTTCTGAATATTCTGCATCAAGACAGAATATATAAAAGCCTCCATAGGATCATACGTAAAGGTATCTTAGACACATGGGTCTTATGTCAAACTAGTGTCAAACTAGCTAATGACATTTGTTGTAAGATCATCACCTTTGAGGAAGAAGAATGCACCATTCAGCACTCGTGGTGTGTAATTCTGTATAGAAATCCAGTGCATTCGTGGGGATAAGTTGCACACTATGTTATGTGTATCACAATCTCTGAAACAGAGAAGTACCTCTCCCTACTCACACTAATTCTTCTTGTATACAACGCAGTGAGCTTACAACGTATATAATATAAATAGAGGGAAACTAAGTAGGGGTTCATTCGATTTATTCGACGTCCACTGTATTCATTCCATTCTATTACCTGTTATACAACTGACGAAGAGGCCAACAATGATGGTTGTGGCGATTCCGATGGAGGTGAACCACATATAGGAGATACTGTAGAACAAGTCTATTCCTGTCCTGTTAAAAGAATCAATCAATCAATCAATCAATC
>JAWQUT010000532.1:308035-342379 GCA_033807755.1 Ellobium chinense | reverse complement strand
TGGTCTCCTTCAACAAAGCACAGCCGAACATCAGCTCTACAATAGCCACAACAGTCAGTCTAATTTTAACAACCGCCACTTCCAGTTAATCTTAAATCCTGTTTAATATCACCACATGCTTAATTGGAACCCTTCACAACTAGTAAATAATCCATCATCGTTTCGTCGATAGTATGCAGCAGCCTAAGTCACCTTTCCGAGCCAGCCAGCCAGGACTAGCATTCGCATAGTTGCCATGGCCTGAGTGTATGGCACGAGAATGTTTTAATGACTGAGTAATAAAAAAATGTCCGTCGTCTGGTTTAGTTTAGCCACTTAGAAAGCTTTTTTTTTTTTTAAATTGGCTTTTCGGAACGGTCAACTACACTGTTTTCTAACAAGAGTGTCGAAAATGAACAGCACTGCTGTATCGCTTCCACCTCTTATACTCAACAAGTTTTCACGTTCCACTGGATTTGTGATTAAACGGAATAAACTGTAGCACTACCACTTCAATTCATATCACCACTTCCGCTGCTGCCACCACATTCCTAGCACTACCTTTATTACTAGCATCACTATCACTTTCACCAACATCACCACCATCACTACTACCACTATCAGCATCACCATCGCTATTACCACTAGCACCATTGCCACCACTATCATCACTACCACCACTATCAGCATTATCATTATTATCACCTTTACCAGCACCATCACCACGACCACGATCACCACTACCACCATTATCACCACCATCATAGCTACCACTACTATCATCACTTTCATCGCTACCACCACTTTCATCATCATCATTACTACCATCACTATCACCACATCACCACTCCTACCATCACTTCTACCACCACCACTATTTCCGCTACAATCACCATCATTATCCCTCTCATCACCACTTGTATTGCTGTCACCGTAGGACACATTACGACTGCTACCACAGCTATCACCATCATCACCACCACTACCATCATATCACCATCAGCACCACGTATACTTACAATGGAAGTATAGAAGGTGGCCACAGCGCCAACGATTACTATTGTAGCCCATACTGGGAACCCAGTGACTGAAAGAACAAAATTTAATACATATAAAAATAAATAGAGCGTGGGTAGATGAATAATGAATCACCAATCGACTGAATGAATGAATGAATGAATGAATAAGTGATGATGAAAGACATGAAATGATGTGTAAATGAATGCATGAGTGAACAAATGAATTGCTGAGTTAATGAAAATGAACGAATTACAAATAGATGACTAAATAAAAAACGAATGTGTGATTAGATGATTAATGAATGAATGAATGAATGAATGAATGAATGAATGAATGAATGAATGAATGAATGAATGAATGAATGAATGAATGAATGAACCAAAGGATAACAACAACAACATATATAAACAGTGTCTTCAATGCGAAGGTGTTTCCCCTCTGTTGGTCTCCTGTTTCTCCCTACTCCGTAGAGATCTACGTTTCCCATCTATATCTATCTAATGTGCCGCTGTTTTGTAACGATCGATAAGATTAAAATCTTGAATCTGGAACAGCGCTTCCTAGCAAAAGTGCCGAAGATGGGACGATCGTTTTTAACAAACAGAAAAGCAGTAAGTTCATCATAACACTATAATAGAGCCAAAGTGATGCGTTCATGTAACGTTTATGCATTGCATAATATTATGACCGCCTATACTCACGACATTTAACATGCCATTATTTTCATCAATGCAGAGTTGCGTGGCATTCTCTATTTTTGTCTGTCAAAAAGGCATTTTATATATTTATGAAAAAAAAAAAATCAACAATCATATTTTTCATTGCAAAGCTTCCAGCAACGGCCAGTTGTTGTTTTGAATCTGCTAAACTTTAAGACGGGGTTATTTCTCTTGGTCAGAGTTCATGGGTCAAAGGCTGCCTTACGCTCTGCTATTTGTCGTCAGAGGGCCAGTGTCACATGTCACAACTCACTGCTCAGGCACAGCAATCCCATTCGAAGANTAGAATGAACGAACCTGTATGACAATGGCTAACATTCCTGCTATCATTACAGCTGACTGGAAGACATCAGTCCACACTACTGCCTTCATACCTCCCTGTGAGTGAAAGAAAAAGAGAGTGAATGAGTTAGTACTTCTTATAGTGAAAGCATGATTGAATGTACTGGATGTGTATAATTAATCATTTAACTAATTAATTAGTTATTCATTCATTCATTCATTCATTCATTCATTCATTTCTGTCTTCCTTCCTTCCTTCCTTCCTTTCTCCCTTTCCCTCCTTCCTGCCTTCCTGCCTTCCTTCCTTCCTTCCTTCCTTCCTTCCTTCCTTCCTTCCTTCCTTCCTTCCTTCTTTTATTTACCTATGCATCCATTTCCTGAATGCGTAAACAAACACAGCTGTATATCATAACGACCCATGTCTGCCATTGAAATTCATCCTCTTCCACTAGACCACTGTTTATGGTCTCCTTCAACAAAGCACAGCCGAACATCAGCTCTACAATAGCCACAACAGTCAGTCTAATTTTAACAACCGCCACTTCCAGTTAATCTTAAATCCTGTTTAATATCACCACATGCTTAATTGGAACCCTTCACAACTAGTAAATAATCCATCATCGTTTCGTCGATAGTATGCAGCAGCCTAAGTCACCTTTCCGAGCCAGCCAGCCAGGACTAGCATTCGCATAGTTGCCATGGCCTGAGTGTATGGCACGAAAATGTTTTAATGAGTAATTATTTATTGTTATTGCTTGGTATACAAGCATTGTAATTGGAAACAGAACTGCGAACTAATAGAAAAAAATGTCCGTCGTCTGGTTTAGTTTAGCCACTTAGAAAGCTTTCTTGTTTTTTAATTGGCATTTTGGAACGGTCAACTACACTGTTTTCTAATAAGGGTGTCGAAAATGAACAGCACTGCTGTATCGCTTCCACCTCTTATACTCAACAAGTTTTCACGTTCCACTGGATTTGTGATTAAACGGAATGAACTGTAGCACTACCACTTCAATTCATATCACCACTTCTGCTGCTGCCACCACATTCCTAGCACTACCTTTATTACCACCATCACCATCACTATCACCTTCACCAACGTCACTACCATCACTACTACCATTATCAGCATCACCATCGCTATTACCACTACCACCATTACCACCACTACCATCCCTACCACCACTATCAGCATTATCATTATTATCACCTCAACCAGCACCCTTACCACGATCACGATCACCACTACCACTACCACCATTATCACCACTATCATCGCTACCACTACTATCATCACTATCATCGCTACCACCACTTTCATCACTATCATTACTCCCATCACTATCACCCCAGCACTCCTATCACCATTTCTACAACGACCAGATTTCAGCAATAATCACTATCATTATCTCTCTCATCACCACTTGTATTGCTGTCACCACAGGACACATTACGACTGCTACCACAACTATCACCATCATCACCACCACTACCATCACATCACCATCAGCACCACGTATACTCACAATGGAAGTATAGAAGGTAGCCACAGCGCCAACGATTACTATTGTAGCCCATACTGGGAACCCAGTGACTGAAAGAACAAAATTTAATACATATAAAAATAAATAGAGCGTGAATAGATGAATAATGAATCACCAATCGACTGCATGAATGAATAAATGATGAAGAAATGAAAGACATGTAAATGAATGCATGAGTGAAAAAATTGATTGCTGAGTTAATGAAAATGAACTAATTACAAATAGATGAATACATGAAAAACGAATGTGTGATTAGATGATGAATGAATGAATGAATGAATGAATGAATGAATGAATGAATGAATGAATGAATGAACCAAAGGATAACAACAACAACATATATAAACAGTGTCTTCAATGCGAAGGTGTTTCCCCTCTGTTGGTCTCCTGTTTCTCCCTACTCCGTAGAGATCTACGTTTCCCATCTATATCTATCTAATGTGCCGCTGTTTTGTAACGATCGATAAGATTAAAATCTTGAATCTGGAACAGCGCTTCCTAGCAAAAGTGCCGAAGATGGGACGATCGTTTTTAACAAACAGAAAAGCAGTAAGTTCATCATAACACTATAATAGAGCCAAAGTGATGCGTTCATGTAACGTTTATGCATTGCATAATATTATGACCGCCTATACTCACGACATTTAACATGCCATTATTTTCATCAATGCAGAGTTGCGTGGCATTCTCTATTTTTGTCTGTCAAAAAGGCATTTTATATATTTATGAAAAAAAAAAAATCAACAATCATATTTTTCATTGCAAAGCTTCCAGCAACGGCCAGTTGTTGTTTTGAATCTGCTAAACTTTAAGACGGGGTTATTTCTCTTGGTCAGAGTTCATGGGTCAAAGGCTGCCTTACGCTCTGCTATTTGTCGTCAGAGGGCCAGTGTCACATGTCACAACTCACTGCTCAGGCACAGCAATCCCATTCGAAGAAAGGTATTGTAGCTAGTTGATATAATGTTCGTTCTTCAGCTCGTATAAAAAAAAAAAGCAAAAAAAATATTGATGATTCTAAATTTTATTGGAGAAAGACGATAAAATAATACATTTCTACCGATGCAAGTGACGTTTCACAAATGCCCTTCTGTTTGAACAACAACGACATTTCTTGACTCATCTCCTCCAAACTACTCATTCGAGCCCCATTTCCCATCATGCCCACATGCGTGCACAGTCTAGGTTAATGGCTCTAACAACGCTCTAGTATTGATCCTCCAGTAAACAAATATCATGAGGGTAGAATTCCCCTAGGCTTTCAGGAAACTCAAAACACCCATTCTCTGGACATGCATGAATTGTAGATCAAAGTGACGAACGCATGTTGAACCTCTGTCAGTATTATTAAACTTTCACGATAGTTTTTCAACGCCTTGCAAGTTGAACGTAGGCCTATCATTGACGAAAACAGATCACAAATGATCCAGTTCCATACTGAGGGTTAGACAAAGCAATATAAGGTTCTTAATGGAAAGATGATGAGGCTGTTAGATCAGTTCAACATGAGACGAAGACCCTTGGGAGAGGTCCGTTGTAGCGATCTGACAGTTATTTAAAAAGGGTTTGAGGCTATGAATTCACTTTGTGTATAGATAAGGTGTGACATCACTTTGTTACTATTTAGAAATAGGAGTTCTCCTTCTAGCATGCTCTTGTGGAGCACTTATGGACTTCGTGTGGGTGCCATATGGAAGCTATGGGTGCCATATGGAAACTATATTTATGAAGTGTGTTCACTGTGAAAACATGTTCCATATCGTCTGTTGATTTGAAATAAGATGTCTTGGATGAATGAGCGAATGAATTAATTTTTTAAAACAAAATTGTTACACTTGTTCAGTTACAACTTACTGATGTCTGAGCTTAATAAGCCTACTGTTATTGGTCTTAAAATGAGTAAAGTCTGTCGTAAAGACGTGTAAACTGCCAGCCTGAGTGTACAGACAAGATATTATCCTGGCTTCATACCGGTACCAGACATGCAAAGCCATCCAAAAGAGTAAACTTATATGGTTCTTATAATGAGTATTGGTTCTTGTGTTTGCTTAGATGTTATATTGCTCTGCTTCCATTTTAGATGACATGACTGCTCTGAAAAAACTCTCATCTCTCACCATCACTGAACTGCGTGCCTTGTCTTGTCAATATTCCGATTTCATCTTGACAAAATAATTGGATGTTGACAAGAACATGCGATTAACAATGCGAATAAAAAAAAATCTATCTACACGAAACCCGAAATGTAAAGCAATTTCATGTTATAGCTACGAGTGGACAATTTTAATAACATGAAGAATGTCAAATCTACCAGCCACAAAGCGTTTGAAGGCTCTAATGACGAAACGGAATATACACCAATAGGAGACAGTGGCAAAAAAGATCAGGTACAAAGCATTTTTTTACCTTTTCTAAGGCACGCCAAATTTAATCGCGAAATGTTGGAGAAATAATAATAATAATTATGATAATAATAATGCGGTTTATATGTCTCGAATCCCAGGCTAATGTCCCCTCACGCGACTTCACACTATTATTCCCCCAGCAGGCCTATTCATTTTAAGACTTTCTACACCCCTTGGAAAGCATTCAGTACAGCAGCAGCCATATATACAGGCTCCGATCACTAGCATTCTGACAATATCTTCCACTGCCTATAGCCAGTTATCCACTTTACAGAAGGATGGACTGAGGAAAATATGGATGAAATACTTTCCTAAGGCACCCACAACCTGACCGTGGTCGGGAATCGAACCACAAAAATGTTGTTCTATGAAATGAAAATTTGCATGAACACCAAATACTTCAACTGCGACTTAACGTAACATGATTGGGCTTTGAAAATGACTTACGACTTTCTGTGAGACAGCGGGTGAAATGTTTTCATGGCACAGGGAAAAGAGTCAGTGTATTTCTTTGCAACTGTAATACTAGCGGGAAAATACTTACGCAGTTTACATTAAATTTGTAACATATTAAGTTGGTTCCTGATCTTGTAAACGACATGGTATCCTTACTAAAACGGTGGATAACGCGTTTTGTCATGAACACCTACGTTTCTTATTTATAATACAACCGACTTCCCTAAATGACAGTTCCTTGGAGATGTGCGAAAAGCTGCGAGTAAAAAGAGTTGCCATTGTCCTGTGGTTTAAAAGCAGAATATTTTAGTTGGTATTCTGTCATTTGAAAAATATTGTGATTAGGCGAAAGTTGCTAATAAACGCACTGCCGTTAAGCGGGAATATGGGAAAAGCTGCGAGTGAAAGGAGTAGCCATTGTCCTGCTGTTTATAGATAGAAACTTTGTTACTCTGTTTTCTGAAAAAATTGTAATTAAGCGGAAGCTGTTATTACTCGCACTGCTGTAATTTTCTTAAAGACGAAATGAAGTCGTGATCCCGGCAGAGCAAAAATAATTGCCAGTTCCAGCAGCCGAATTGTCATAATTTGCTAAGCCGTGAGAATAATATGTGTTTTTACGTGCTCTCTTTCCAAGTATAGGCCTTCTGATTGTGCTCGCGAGGAAACCACATAGTGTAGAACCGCATGTTTTCGGGAATAATTTAAGAAAAAAAACAAACCAGTCTTTGAATTTTTTTTTTCCACAGTGCTGAACTTGTCCTGATGTCCTGATCAGTCTTTTATTTCACTAACTGAGACCGTGTTTGGACTAAATCATCTCATAATCGTAAGTATTTTTAGCCCACTTATGTGTACGGTATCTCTCTGTGTGTGTGTGTAGATGTGTGTGTGTGTGTGTGTGTGTGTGTGTGTGTGTGTTGTGTGTGTGTGTGTGTGTGTGTGTGTGTGTGTGTGTGTGTATATGTGTGTGTGTGTGTAGGTGTGTGTGAGTATGCTGTACGTGTCAAACGGAATTTTCAGTCAGAATTTCATGCCACTTCATACAGTCAATCTGGCTTACATGCAACTCATCTAAAACACAGTGGCGATTAAAAAGTTATTGCTGCCAGGATGTTTAATAAGCTTATTTCAAAGAGAAGTTGTTTTTTAAGGTTAGAGTGGGATGTTGACCAAAACGGGGCATGAAGGGTGAGATCTTAGTCAGAAATCATTGCATTTGCATCACTTGAGCTGTGAAAGAGCGTGAGCTCCAACCAAACAGATACACGCATTTATTTTTAGTGGTGTCTAAGCTTCGACATTCCTTTTCCCAGCACACACCATCTATTTTTATTTAATTGTCCCTCCTTCTTTGTTTTGCATCCGACCTAAATTTTTCACAAGATCTTGGTTANGTGTGTGTGTGTGTGTGTGTGTGTGTGTGTGTGTGTGTGTGTGTGTGTGTGTGTGTGTGTGTGTGTGTGTGTGTGTGTGTGTATGTGTGTGTGTGTAGGTGTGTCTGAGTATGTTGCACGTGTCAAACGGAATTTTCAGTGAGAATTTCATGCCACTTAATACAGTCAATCTGGCTTGCATGCAACGCATCCATAACACAGAACTAGTGGCGATTAAAAAGTTATTGCTGCCAGGATGTAATAGGCTTATTTTCAAAGAGAAGTTGTTTTTTAAGGTTAGAGTGGGATATTGACCAAAACGGGACATGAAAGGTGAGAAGTCAGAATAATAATAAAAATCATCATCATAATAATAATAATAATAATAATAATTATAAAGAGAATTTTTATAGCACCTCACCCCCGAAAACCTCGAGGCGCTTTACATCACATACATTTCTTTTAAACACCAACCATATTACAAGCATAAACATACACACTCGCACATACTTACTGCATAATAAAGACATACATTTCAAAAATATTCTTGATACAGCAAGCATTCCAAGTACGGATTGCGGTAGCTAGTCTGACAAATACTTTACAAATAGATGTGTTTTTAACTGGCATTTGAATGATTCAAAACTGGAAGAATTTCTAATATTTTCTGGCAGTGAATTCCAAATAAGAGGCCCAGAATAACAGAAGGCCCTATCACCATACTCCCTTAAATTATATCGAGGTACAGAGCTGTTTTAAATGTTTAGATCTTAAGTTTCTTAATATGTATATGGGCAAAGTACATCTACCAGGTATGATGGTGCAGATGAATCCTGCATTGAATTGAATCTGCATCACCTGAGCTGTGAGAGAACGTGAGCTCCAGTCATACTGACACACGAATTTATTTTTAATGATGTCTAAGCTTTGACATTCCTTTTCCGAGCACAATCTATGTTGTTTTTTTTTAATTGTCCGTCGTTCTTTGTTTTGCATCAGACCTAAATTTTTCACAAGATCCTGGTTATTTTTGTCTGTAGTTACTTAGGTCAGGGATGAACCATAACGATTCTTCTTATCTTTCATTAACAACATTCCGGATAACAAAGGATCATTTAGCCGGACTCATCAAGGCCTTTGTCATAAAATTTTTGACTATTAATCAAACACTCAGAGTTGACACTAGAGCCCTCGTCTCCGACCTCACTTTAGGAGGTCACCGACTTTTGAGTACCACTCGAATACGGGAGGATTCGAGTACTCTTGGCAAACTCAACAGCTGGAGATGTATAACCTTGCACCCGGTTCAGACTTAGTCTGTTTTCTTTGTCTGCCTTGGTCACACTACACTACAGTCAGTGCTTCTGTTCCCCGATAATACGCACTATCTATGAACCGTGCTTTATTAAGAATTAACGCAATAGAAAAATAACCGCGGCATCTCAGCATACAAGCTCGAAAGTGATGTATTAGAAAAATTCGCATGCTCGTTCTTTTGCCCTGGTACCACCCATCTTTCTCCTATATGAAGTTTGACACGTAAATCAGCGGGTAGATCTAAAATTTACATCTTCATATATTTACACTCCCCTCCTTTGAAGAAAATGATTGTGAATAGACTATCGAAACATTAAAACATCAACTCTGGGTTGCAAAGGCTATGATGTTGTGTATTTGACTGGCAAGCATGACATTCTCCCCTTTAAAAAAAATGTTCTAGCCTCCCATTCTTTCTTTTGCTCTGCCTCACGAATCAACAGGCATTTTTTTTGTCATCTCCTATTCTTTGTTTATTATTTTCATTTCTTGTTCTCTTTCTCTCGCTCTCTCTCTTTCTATCTCTGAGAATTTTCTCCTCCTTTTACTTTCTTTCAATCCTTCCTTTCCACCTTTCTTTCAATTTTTCTTCTTTCCTTCTGCCTGCTTTTTATCTTCGTCATTCTCTCTTCAACCTTCACACCCATAATATGTCTTTCACTGTTTAACTTAACAAATTAATTTTTATGAATATACAAGCTAATGAACAGCCCTTTCTTCGGGTCTACAAGCATTTGTAATATGTTCTCTTAATGAAGCGATTAGTCTAGCCTATATATAATATCTCCGCACGTCTTTCTCTCTCACTCCATCTCCTTTCTTTTGTACTTTTCTCTCTTTCATTCTTTCATTTATATTTCCCTTTTTTTTCTTTTTGCCTGACTGCAATCGTTGCTTCCCGTTCCTTTCTTCCTTCCTTTCTTCTTTTCTTTCTTTCTTTCTTTCTTTCTTTCTTTCTTTCTTTCTTTCTTTCTTTCTTTCTTTCTTTCTTTCTTTCTTTCTTTCTTTCTTTCTTTCTCCCTCTCTTCTCCATCTATCAGTACTTTATTTTTCACCCCGAGACACCCCCTCTTCGTCTCCCTCCCCTGTCCCTTCCCCTAGGATTGACCTTGCACACCCCTTAAACAAACGTGAACTGTAATTCAGTACGATAAAAATTCACTACCCCTCATCAGCCTCAAATCAACACACTTATCTCTATCTACACTAACAAAACAAACTGAGGAGGTCGGCTAAGCTGGAACGACCACTGCTGCGTAGTAATTTGTAAGCCTGACCAAATTATAATCGGATACCAGAATCTAGAGACTTGTCCTCTTTACCCGAGCCCACGATTACTTCTCTTAAAACAGTTTGTGTAACTGTTATTATTTAATTATTTACTTTAGGAGACGATGATAAAGTATTTATGTGTATCGGAGCCAGGGGCCGTGCTTGTACTGCTTTATATAGATATCGCCTGCTAGGCAATAGGATTCGAAAAAAAAAACAACCCGAGACCTGTGACCCGAGGTTCTGATCAGGTCGATTTCTACTATCTGCGATTACATCATGGATCTGGTTTGGCACACGCCAGGGGTCTAGCAACTGGTACATCTATGATGTTGTGGTGAAACACTGCTGACTGAGGAATCAGGACAATCTAGCCACTTGATGGCAATTTCTGGGTACCGTATCGTAGTCTTTTAAGCTCAAGAAAATGAAACACACATCGTCAGTGTGGACGAAATGGTCTTTATCCACAGATTATGCATGCAGATTTTGGAATCGTAACAAACATGTTGGACCGGTTCTGAATGAAGTATCAGAAATCGTGTACGAGCTAAAATGTATAATGAATGAAACTCTTTTGATGGACAGATCTCAATGTATAAAGGAAGAGCTTGGAAAACGTATCCTTCAAATATATCTTCCCCAGCACGTCTTATACTTCTGTAAGTTTGCAGAGAAATTAACTCTATGCCCTGAATCCTCTGAGCACGACGAGGGTATAGATAAGAAATACTACTTTAAATCATTTCCGGTGAGTATGGTCTTGGCCAATATAATGGATATAGGCGACCTTATTTCTCCACCCGAGTGATTCAAATGAACTCAAAATAGTATTCTCATACTTCAGTGAATTAATATCGACAAAAAAAGCTTTCTGTGACCCNCCTCCAACCCCCTCCCCCGCAAAAAAGAAAAAAAAACCAAAACAAATAAACTGATCAACAGAAGAGTTTTATAAGTCTACAGTAATACCCAGGCTAAAATCCGCTCACACAACTTCACACGAATATCTCCTGTTGGCCAGATCACTCAAGAATTTTTCAACTTCCCAAGGAATATACAGTACCAGTGGGACCTACATGAGCCAATGACAAGCATTCTGGCAATATCTGTCACTGTCTATAGTGGGGTATTCGTTTTACAGATGGGAGGACTGGGGAAATGTGAATGAAGGGCATTCTCTTCCTAAGGCATATATAAAATGGCCATTGCAAAAATCGAATGCACCACCTTCATATCTAGAGTCCAACGTCATATTGTTGGTCCGAGGTCACATGATCATCACTGGTTTTATTATTTTTTGCCAAAATAAGTACGTTTAGTATCCTTCAGGTTGCAAATACATTGGCAGCCATAGATCTGCCACATCTACAATATGCAACTAATCATTTTGTCTGTGTAAATACTTCGCAATATATGGGTATTTGTCGAGTATGGCCATCAAACTTTACTTTCGACTAGGTCACAATGGGTCTGTCAAACTATGACCTGTTATGTGAGGTGACTTAAGATGGTACATTATTGAAAATGAATATTGACTTCGAGGCAAGCCAGCCTTGTACGAAGATCTTTACGGGACACTGATTTATGCTGCATGGCGCCTGGTTATAAGAAATTGCGCATGGTTAGACAGAGTAGACATTTAATACCTACTTACAATCAAGTCGGAACTAACTTATGACCGAATGAGGACGTTTACAGAAGTTTGAGGTTATAAAATAATGCGGATTTCCTCTTCCTCTCCTTCGACCACTTTCAGACAGAATTGTCTGCCTCTCGAACAAGAGTCTGTTATCCTCCTTGAGGTGTCTGCTCCACTAAACCGTAACTGTTTTTCATCTTCATGTGGAGTGGTGGATATGGGTCTCGCGGCATTTCTGCGAGATTTATGTTAGGGGCAGTATAAAAGTACATATTCTTGAAGTGTATGCGGATTAGAAAACACGTCTGGCTTTATATAAAGATCTACATCATTGACTGATTTGTTTCTATGACGCTCAGTTATGAAGCTTTATGCACAGTCCAACAGCTTTGGCATTTGACTCTGTACTGAGTAAAGTTGGAACTAAATTATGCCCTAAAGAGGATGCTCCAGAGAGCCGGCAGTTGTACAGTAAAGAGAAGAGAAGACAATCTTGGCTTTGTTCGAAGACAAAGCCACAGTTTTCAAGCGCTTAGTTACAAAGTATTACGTACAGAGAATGCGCTAGCAACACCCTACTGAGTAGTGTCAAGAGCTCTTTGAATGTAGACTTTGTGTGATTTACTTCAAGTTCCATCGAGGTGATTTAAGGATAAGGACGCCACAAATCCCACATGACAGAGCCCAGAATCGGGCGAATGAGATATCTAACCTAAAATGAGGTCACAGGTCAAGGATTCGACCTCGAAAGGCAGCCATGATCACTGGTGTAGAATGTGTGTTTGATCCCTGTAGGGTGAGCGAAAGACGTGGTCCTTTTATTTTAACGACAGTCTCTTGGAGATTCTAAACAGTGGAAGTATCAGTCTCTAAGCAAGCCAAGATGACTGTGATTGATGTGGAAGCGCTAGAAAAGAATGCGTTGACTTGCGTGCGGAGTTTGTTATATCTTATAATCTTTCTCTCATTTAAAAACATACGCGCTCCCGTTGAAATCTTGCCACATCTCCTGCCGACACAAGGCCATTTATGAAAAGTTCCAAGACAAATTTGGAACCGAAGATGGTGGCCACCATTTTGCCGAGTTCAATAAGTTTAAGTTTAACAGGTTTATTTAATAGCTTAATGTACACCATGTACATACAAGCAATACAACAGAGGACACAACTTCATACAATAATTGACGAATTAGATTAGAACATATAAGAGTTCCAGCTTACGATGTGCGCAAAGGATTCCAATTTCATAACTAACCTCTAGAAGTTATGCACATTTCCATGCCATTACTACCGCGCAGCAGTAAAAATCGTAACCCGGGCGACAAAGATTTCCGAATTTCACATTAGCAGTGATTGTTTATGCCATTGCAAGCCAAAGACTGTATGCCGATGCTATAAGGTGGCAGGAACTTTAGGAATTTCTAAGGAAACGAATAATGACTATTCAGATAATAAATGATAGTGACAGTTGAACTTGCTGTGGGGGTCGATATCCTAGTTATGAAATCCAAATGTGACGAGACAAACGTCTACTAATTTACAGAGCAACACATTATTCACAGAGATAGATAGATAGATAGAGAGATAGATAGATAGATAGAGAGAGAGAGAGAGAGAGAGAGAGAGAGAGAGAGAGAGAGTGTTTGAGAGAGGGTATAATGAAATGCGTTATTGTAAATAGGTTTTATACTACATAACACATTGCACAAAGATAAATCTAGTCTAGTCTACTGGCAGCTGAGCGTATAAATCTATCAAGAAAGAATTTCCGCAAGGATTCGCGATCTTCGCCCTTACCTAACGAACTGTCAGTTTGGTAGAGCATCGTAAATCAATTAAATGTAGCGATAAATACTTACACAGTCTATCTTTCCGGAGCAATCATAACAGGTACATGACTGACGTCAATTATCGCAACATCCGCTTTATTGCAAGTTTCAGATAACAGAATACATTCCACTAATTCAGTTCATAAGATAATCGCATTCTTTAACAAAAAACAAAAAAAAAACCCAGGTGATTCCTTGTTCAGAAAAATCATTTTAAACGGAGCCAGTCGTATCGTACGAAGTGTCATTATGTACTCTCAAGTAGGGACAGCGTCGTATATTGATTAGTTTCGGTAATTGGTCAAAAAAAGACACCACACGGGGCTATCACCATTTTTACGTCATACTCACTAAAGTTAACGTCCCGCTAACGACCAAATCAAATTAATTGTCATTCTTGTTGTAACCAGGTTACCGTCGTAACAAAAAGGGAAACAATGTGTTTTTTGTTTTTGTTTTGCTACTGGCCGTGATAGTTTATTTTGTTGGATGTTGCTTAGGGTTGCAGGAACCTACTTGATAAAAAATGTAGACTACCAGGGTCAATAATAGCAGAGATCTGCCCTCCCAAATTGTGTAGAAATAATCGTGTAACATGAAACCACACCACAAAAGGGGTGAAATTCAATCCTGAGTTTGTAAAAATATAATTATTGCAAGCTTCAGAGGATTTCATTTGCGAGGGTATGTGGTTTGCTAAAGCCGGCCTATTCATCTAACTTAAAGTTTTGAAAATCTTAATCAAGGAACCCCACTGTAAGGTTTGTGACACCTATTAGAGGGGCAAATCACTCATTGTGTACAACCCATTTAATCCGCTAATATAAAATCCCCCTTTTCTGGGGCCCTGCCAGCCAGTGTTAGGGTGTAGAAATATGTAAAATGACCTGTGATCTAAATAAAGCATCCAATTTTAAAGTGTCAGGTACAATTTGAGCCTTCTAGATAAAAAATAAATGTGTAGGCCTATGTATTCGCACGCGGCCAGAACCAGCCAAATGAAAATTTGGGGACCAAATCAGAATTTGAGGTGACCTTTTTCAAAATACACTTGTGAAAGATTTTGGGCGTTGACACCCCTTTTTCTTCCGTTAAAAGATCGGACAAAAGAAGTACTTTAACCTCCATGGAAAAAAATTCCCCAAATCACAGTAGAATAACACAAAATGTTAATAGGGCCAAAAGAAGAAAAAACAATGGTGTCAAAGACCTGTAAACAGTATATAATTTGAGCACACACAGTGGTGGCACCAGACCTGCAGATTAGACAGGCCATTAGGAACGTTCCTGTGGCTCGAAAAGAAAATTTTATTAGACGGCTTAAAGAGGTTTTGCAGCTGGGCTACTACAACCTAAATTTTGTTGTGTAAGTCACATATTCATTATGAACTGTTATGTTGTAATCAGTGATTTAAATCCTGGCTCTAAATACATACAATAAGGACGTTTCCAAATTGGAATGACCTATTACATCTTTCGATCACAGTCGCACGCCTATGCCTACTGGCTACGTACGTGAAAAAAAAATTGTGTTTAGGTTCAGAACATTTGATAAATTAGCCTTATGAGTCCGAATTCATTCCTCAGATTCGCTTTCCTGGCGGCAAGAAACACATAGTCTGATATTTTATCTTCTTCCTGCTTCTAGGTGTTTACTATTATGACTGATAAATATGACCACAATTTACTAAAAGGGTGGTATTGTAAGGTGGGGGTATGATTCGGTGGTTCAGTTACACGGAAATAGCTGGGATACTCTTCTAGTTCTTATAAGTCGTGCGAGTATATAAACAAGAGATGACATTTATGTAGTCTTAACAAAACTGTAATGACGAAACTAAAGCCTATCCAGAATGCATAGACCAAAGGTTAAGACTGGCGATGAGCATGAAGATGTTTCTTTCTTTAAAAAGAACTTATAGGTAAATCATAATGCCATTTTACGTGACACCGCTTTTATATTTGAGGAAGTGAAGTTAACAGTCTTTGCTGAATGATTGACATGAGCCCACCGCAAGCATTTAGTTTTAAGAGGGTTTCATGGGCCGTCAGGAGAAGGTCATTATAAAGATTTACTAGCTGAGAACTTGGGCATAACCAATGGGATCCCTTACTATTGTAATAATAAAGTTAATGCATTGATGCTGAACACCCTTGGTAGACCCCACCATGCAGACTTAATGAAATTCTACGATAGTAAGAGATCCCACCGTTACTGCGCAAGCTTTCAAGCTCTGATGAAAAAAAAAGAAGAAAGAGTACCGGATGGCGCAAAGTCTATCTTTTAGAGATTGCAATGCAAAGGGAGATACGGTTAGAAACACTACTGTTCAGTTTGCTAAATCTTGCCCAGCATTACTAGATCTAAATATACGTTCTGTAATATCTTGACCACGGGTGTCAACCGCTGGCCTGCCGATGAAAAAACAGCCTGCGAAGTCTCCAAAAATTATATTGCCCAGCGTTGCTCGGAATAGTGTATTACATGTGTAATGAAACATGTTTAGATAGATACAATTTTAAAAAAAAAAATATGGCTTGAATACAAAATGGGTTCGTCTTCTATAAGGCAGAGCACCTTAGGTCTCGGTCTAGAGACAACACTTTGTTCAATGTGTGAAGGGTCTGTGTGGAGGCTATGACCACTTATCGAAGAAGGACTGATCGATGCTTGAGATCTGAGAGAGAGATGAGGGAGAAAGAGAGAAAGAAAGAGAGAAAGGAAGAAAGAAAGAAAGATGAAGAGGCAGAGAGAGAAAAAAAGAAAGAAATGATGAAAGAAAGAAAGGAGAAAGAGAAAGAGAGAAATAGATAGATAGATAGATAGATAGATAGATAGATAGATAGATAGATAGATAGATAGATAGATAGATAGATAGATAGATAAATAGATAGATAGATAGATAGATAGATAGATAGATAGATAGATAGAGACAGAGAGAGAGAGAGGGGACAAGGAAGAGTTTACCTGCTTCCAGTGCAGTTGATGGAGCGAATGATGCTATGCCCATATACAAAATCTGTGGATAGACAGATGGAGATAGAGATAGATATATAGATCTTGGATGCCAGACTAATACACAGACAAACAGACAAACAGACAGACAGACAGGTGAGCAGATAGGTCGGACGAAAGATAGATGGATGATGCATAGAATGAGGGATGGATGGACGAGAAGATGGGTGTGACTCCGCACACACGCAAGAAATGGAGATATATCATTTGTATAAACACACACACACACACACACACACACACACACACACACACACACATATACACACACACACACACACACACACACACACACACACACACACACACATACAAACACAAACATGTAGCTACCTGCGTCAAAATCATGAGAAATGTTCCCATCAAACGGGCAGCTCTTGAGTCGTATCGGCGTTCTAAATACTGTAAAAAGAAAGTAGAGATGATATCATACAACTTTTTATGGTAGAATTCACCTGGGACTACAGGTAAAATCTAGTCCAACCGATCACCTGGTTATTTTCTGTAATTTACTCAACTCCATTGGCTCAAGTGTGGGTTTACCGCACGTTGTAACTAAATATAGAAATAATGTCATATTCTTCGAAATGGAAATTGTATAGAAAAGAAAATCATAGACGTAAATAGGAAACTCTCTTACTAGGAGAGCGAGGCAACAGAAAATCTGCAGAGGAAGATACCACAGTTTAAGAAGTGTTTCGGCCTTTTTTGACTACCTGACACTCTAAAGGGGCTGGACCACATTTGGGTCATGACTCCCAAGTGTCCTTCTGTAAGAGACATTTTAAGGAGGAGCTGTTTCTTGAGCGTTGAACACAGTATTATTACAGATATTTGTCGCTGAAATCTTTCGCGGGTAGAGAATTGCAATGATTTATGTGGCATACATTTCATTTTAGAAAATAAAATGTTTGGCGACTTTTTAGGGTTAATATAGACATTTCACATTGCCCGAATTTCACTTTCCAGAGAATTTCACTTCTCATTACTGTAAAACAAGACATACTGAAACTTCAGGGAATAGTGATAGCTCATCTTAAGCGAAATTTATAGTTAATGCCAAAAGACCAGAAATTATTTAGCCAAAGAAAGCTAATGTTCCAAATCGTGGCGCTCAATCAACTGTTCTCTAAACTGTTTTGACTGCGTTCACCACATAAAAGTTGTGTTCCTAATAAACTTACAACAAAGAGATGTATCAACCTATAAAATGTAATGTTTCAAATACGTCGGCCACTCATATTTCTTGTTACTTATCTGTTTGAATTTGATTCCCTCATAAAACTGCGTCTGGCTCCAGGTTTATTTTTATGAGGTGGTCGGCCAAAATAATCTTGCAATGCTCAAGTGACCAGTAGTTTTTTTACTTGCATGCTCTTCTGGGTTGATAACAACTTAACACCACCACCACCACCACCACCACCACCACCAACAACAACAACATCACCACCACCACCAACAACAACAACAACGACGAAAACGACAACAACTATAACCACCACCACAACAACCACAACAAAACCAACAATAAAAACAACAGCAACAGCCAATAATAATAACAACAACAACAACAACAACAACAACAACAACAACAGTAACAACAATGTTACCTCGAAAGCGCTGGTGATTTTCAATGGAAACAGCAAGGGAACAAAGAAGACGGCGGCCAAGAGAATTCCTAGGCACAAACCAAAGGTGGAGAGGAAGTATTCTGTGCCCTGGTGGATGGATGGATGGATGGATGGATGGATGGATGGATGGATGGATAGGTGGGTAGGTAGATGCATGGATGGATGGATGGATGAATTAATGGATGGATGGATGGATGGATGGATGGATGGATGGATCGATGGAAGGATGGATGGATAGATGGATGGATGGATGGATAGATGGATGGATGGATGAATAGATGAATGGATGGATAGATGGGTAGGTAGGTGCATGGATGGATGAATGGATGGATGGATGGATGGATGGATGGATGGATGGATGGATGGATGGATGGATGGATTGAGATATGAATACGTGGACAATGGATAGATAGACCGATAAGTGACATTTTGTAGTCATGCCCTGAATAATATGCCTAACTCACCAAGGTATAATTTTAATAGCGTAAGAGTACAGTTTATACCGGAAGAGATAAATGAATGGATTCATGAAATTCTTTAAGCAGCTGGGTGCATCAAAATCGTCACCATCCAGGAAGACAGTCTTATTTCGTTAGGTAATGATGATGACATACGATAGTCTTCCTGGATATACAAATGACGCTGGCTAGAGGCAATTAATTTCAGGAGAGGTAATAATACGATTTCGGATTTTAGGGAAAGCTTCCGACTAACGTATATATTTTCTGCACCGAAATGTTGCCGTTAAGGGATTTTGTGATAAAGAGATTTGCTATTACGTTAAGTCAAGAGTGTGTAGCAGGTCATTAAAGATATGCATAAGAAATTATTTTATCAGGATAAAATTATGTAATGGTAGTGCGCCATTTAACGTCTTTTTGCATGAAAAAATACAGTGTCACAATGGTGGATGAAACATCTTTACTCAACATACCTGTGTATACATTTCCGCTGGTGTGCCAAGGATCAAAATGGCCGACATGAAAGACACAAGAATGGAGATGGCGACAGGTATAATTTTCATACTTCTGTTGGCCATAAGATATTCACCTGGGAATTATGACGTAGACGAGCATGGCTTAATATATGTGTGTGAATTAAAACAAACAAGAGAAGTTTGCAATGACAGTATCATAAAAACAACGAGGTATTTCCACAAGAAAGAGAAATTTGATTTTTTTGCCCGGTAGTAAAGAAAGCTTCACATACTGCCGATCACACTTTGACATTAGACATTAGAACAATTGCCTACGAAAGATTTCTCTTCTTCATGTGACAAACTCTGGAATCCTCTCATTAACCCTTTTAAGCCTCTGTTCATTGTCATCGTCCTTGTCCAGGATGTCTATGTTCATAGTTCTTCATGTCTTTTTTTTTGGGCACACCCGTTTATGTTTTTCCCTGCCCTGTTTCCCGTGAATGATGTTTTAGGGAATGATTCTCTCTACGGAATCATGCCCTTCTAAACGGGCAATCATAATATATTAGAGACCTTGTGCATTCATCTTAGGATCTTTGTTACCATCGTTACTCTATGAGTTTTGAATACATCCTCACTAGCGTTCAACAAGAAGAATTGAAGTAATAAAATTCATACGATGATGAGATTCCAGCGTTAATGCGTAAGCTGCCAATTATTTTATTATGCTGACAGTATCAGAACCACCCCCCCCNCCCCCCCTCAACTTTTTTCTACATTACTTGCCTTACCTTGTGTCTTCTGTTTTCCTCCCCGAAGTGCAAAGAATACGCCAATGCCCATCGAGACCAACAACATGGCCGCAAACACCACATAGTCCCAGGCTCCGAACTCGTTCTTCACGTGGACGGTCATGATGGCTGTTGTTGCTGCTGCTGCTGTTGGTGAATATGATGCTGTTGGTGATGTTGCTGAATATACTGCTGCTGTCGTTGATGTCGCTGAAGATGCTCTTTGGTTATAAAGTTATGCTTTTGTTGGTACTGACGCGCAAACTAGATTAATATACGTGCTTCAGAGATTGGAAGCAATGATGAAATTGCTTTAGAAGCTGGTAGCGATGGTGGTGGGCGCTACTGATGTTGCGGTTGATGGAAATGTCGACGCTGATAGTACCACAACTTTGATTATTGTGTTATTGCTGTCGTCGTAGTCGTTGTTGCTGTTGTTGTTGTTGTTGTTGTTGTTGTGAGTTATATTTGTAATTGTGGTGACAGTAACATTTGTCTCTGCTGTATTTGGCTTATCACCAACTAGGCTAATATTACACTATTTAATTTAGTGTAGATCTTGAGATATTGCTATACTGATGCTGATGCTGAGAGTGGTTTTCACCGCAGGTGCTGTTTAGGTGCTGTTACTGCTTACAATGCTCCTGTTGTTGGTAGCAGGTCTGTTGTCGATTTCTGTTGTTACCGGTATTGTTGCTGTTGCAGAATCTACACACTACCACGTCATAACGATCGTCACTACGGTCTCAGTCTCTATACTAATATCACGATTTCTGTTGCAGTTGGCAGTGGTATTAAGTTGCTGCTAATGGTGCAGCAGTTGCTCCGTGTTTATTTCCCCATTGGTCTAAACCGACTATAATGTTCTTGCTACAATACCGTTGTCTTCATAGATTCAATAGTTTATATTGTTCTGTTCGTTCCTAGTAACACATATCTCTGAATATTACACACACATGTCAGTGCTGTTCTGGTCTACTGCAATTGAGCTGTGTTAGTGCGCCGAAATTATTTGCTGCAATAGACAAAATGTTCACTATAAAATTTGCTGAAATCCTAGATTATGGTTAATGCGATCCGCACTGGTGGCAAGATTTTTCAGGAAATATTTCAGCTCCAGTGAATAGTTGTATTGACGTTTTTAGGAATGCCGAAAAACTCCCTTAAAAATGTTCTACCTCAATACCTCGTATATCAGTTTCACGGAAATGCTTAAGAAAAGGTATTATTTTAATGGTACGCAGTCCTGTATGAACGTTCTATCCTAAATCGTTGCTTTCACTGACCCATACAAATATTGATGATATGAATAATATGCTATTTAGTGAGACTGTTCTTGTTAATTGTGTAACTTTTCTAGTCAAATTGGCACACGATCCTGAGTGAATGGTCTGTGTATTTTTTTTTCACTGACGGTGTCAGAAATATTATAGATTTCTTGGACACTTCCTCTAATAACCCTAATGAAATATATTAGTTATTCTGTTTCGTCCACGTGTCACAACTGATGCCCTCAGCAACTTAAATAACAAATTGTAATAGAAGTATTGCCCTATTTTGCACTTTCCTGGCGCTGTACTGGTACTGATGGTAGAACTGTGTGTATGACGCGTCCTGCAGATGCCACCAGAAAATGTCTTATCGTCTCTCACTAACTACTGAGCCCAGTCTTGGAGAGCGGATCTGAAATTGAGAGGCAGTAAATCAGTGACAGAGTGCAATATAGCGGGATTGGGTGGATTTGAGATCATGTGAAAGCAGTTCGTGAGCTTAAGTTCAGTTCATATGAAACTGATCTGGACTTAATAGCTATTTTGGACGAACTGATCTGGATCTGAACTGTAATTATTTTGGGTGCTTGATCTGAACTTTTATTTTCTACCTAAATTTCAGTTTAATTCACATCTACTTCTAAAATCAGAACTGAATGCCGATTTCAGAAACCAAGGGAACTGATCTGATCTGAATGAGTTAAACGTGATCTTGTTTTTTTTTTTTTGTCACTGAGTGAACTGAACTTGACCTGAACTGATTTTTTTTGGGTGGACTTTCCCAACCCTCCAGTATAGTTTACCTAGATCTTAATATGTTCCGATTCTAAGGCAGCAAGTGCCTTAAGAGCCTAGCACATCTTTATCTTACAATGTATGGTTATTGTGGCAAACTGTGGAAGCGCTAAGAAAAAAACCAACACTTTTAAGATATGACCACTTTTTATACTTTTTATCACATACCAATTTTAATTCAATTCAAAATGTTGTAAAGCCTGTTCATTTGTATTAGAAAATACTGACAACCGGGTCATTTCAATGTTATGTGTTTGAAAACAAAACCCACCAATTTTTATAAGATGAAAGACAGTATAAAACAGTTCGCCGTGCAGAAAACTATTAATCAAATGTCAGCATAGACACAATATTTGACAGCATAAATTGTTTGCTAGTTTTCGATATGCAAAAATTCACCTTTCTGAGCCAACCGCCTAAGACATAAATATAATCCCGAATTTGCCATGAGCCTGTGATGTTTAGAGTAATTGCCAAACAAACATTGTGATTGCAAAACAGAACTGTTAATTAAAAAAAAAAAAGATGGGCGTCAGGTGGCCTAATTTAGCCACGTAGGAATTTTTTTTGTTTTTGTTTTTCAGAATGTTAAGTTCATCACTGAGATACAGGGTTGGGCTAATTCACCAAAAAGGTCAGTTCAGATCAAGTTCAGTTCACTGAGGGGAAAAGCGATAAGATCAAGATTAGCTCAGTTATATGAAAATTGAATAGTTTTGAGATCAGATCAGGTGTCTTTAATTTAAGAAATTGGCATTCGAGTCTGGTTTTCGAGATAGTTGTGAACTGAACTGAAATTTAGGTAGAAAATCAGAGTTCAGTTCAGGCATCCAAAATAATGACAACTCAGACTCAGATCAGTTCATCTGAAATTCATGTCAAGCTCCGACCAAATTCACGTGAACTGAATGTAAGCTCACGAACTTCTTTCATATGATCTCAGTTCTGCTCAACCCTGCTGAGGTATCCGAGTCCTCGCAGAAATCAAAGACAATACATCCATGTACAAGTGGATGGGGGTAACGCTCTACTATGAAAGATAAATATGTCGGATAACAGAAGATGGTCGTTTTTGTATTGAGATACTCCCAGAGCAATTTCATATACACATAGGAAAAATGGGCATAGAACGCTTTCACAGCCATCCGTGTTCGCAAGGAATAGTGAGTCCTTTTGAGTCCTTAATAGGATTGTAATCTCTTTAGGCGTTTTAAAAATAATATGTAAAATCCCGAAAATAATATATTTAGCTCCAGAATTATTTTTAGTTTGTTTATCTGGGCCGAAGCACCAGAACACAATAACAATATATTGCAACAATTAAGAAAGAATGGGGAAGAAAAAAACGATAAGACAGTTTGCCGCACAGGCGATGATTTACTTCCTCATAGAGACTAGCAACAGAGAAATTAGTGAAGAGGTGGGCTCCACTTGTGTTCGTATAACAACCGTCTTGTAAATGATCAAACATTGCTAAAACCAGCATGTTATGTTGATTTGTTCTTCATTGTTTGTTTGTCAGTGTTAGATAAAGCTATAAGTAAATTCATAGTGTATCCTTTCCCTAGATCCGTAATTTCGCTTTCAGTGGAATAGTCCTTAAGGGCGAAACTCGGATAAAATTATCGTTTAACCGAATACCAGTCAAATAACTGGTGAAACTTACGTGCGCATGACTGTATCAGATTTATAATGCATTTTACGAAGTCAGACTTGACTTGGTCGCAAGACGAGATCAGTTTGGTTTCGGAGGCAGCAAGTCAGAAGGATTTGTCTTTACGAAAATGTGAGTCCGTTAGTCCAAACGGGCAAAACTCAGCAACAATCCCAATAATTGGTTGGGTTTGGGGTGTGGGATGGGGGAGGGAAGATATCACAAATCTGAGAACCAGCTAGGAATATACTATCAGCTGCAGAAGCTTTTGTTTGCACGTGGATATTCCCTAGGATATCATAAACAATTTTCTAGCACTTTCAAATTAATACTTATAACAGCAGGAATATCTTGAAGTTAACAAAGATACCAAAATACCCAAGACGCAAGTAGCCGTTGCCAGCCGAGTGGTCGAACTTCTTATAGCTCTTAACGTTGCAGGAGCCTAATTGGTAAAAAAAAATTGGACTATCCGAGTCGATAGTAGCAGAGTCCAAAGGACAGCTTTTGTAGAAATAATCATATAACATGAAACCACACCGCAAAAGTGGTGAAATCAGTTTTGAATTTGTAAAAAAATAATTGTTGCAGGCAGTGTTTCCCAAGGGCTTCAGCGGATTTTATTTGTGCGGACGTGTGATCTGCAAAAGAAGGCCAAATTTTTAACCCTTTTCATGAAATTTAAAATTGTGAAAAATCTAACCAAAGGACCCCCACCGTAAACAGTAAATAATTTGAGCATCGTGATGCCACCAGACCTGCAGACTAGTCTTGGCCATCTCGGAACGTTCCTGTGGTTAGAGAAGAAATTTTTATTAAATGGCTTAAAGAAGCTTTTACAATTTGGCTCCTGCAACCAAAAATGCATACTAATTTCAAAGTTAAAGGGCTGATTTGCATTTCACTGCCAGATGTGGAGTGCCAAATTTCTCAAGACAGGGCTAAATACCTCTTGGAATTTTACGACTGATTTCTGTTGCATCAAATCAGAAATGCTATCAGTATGTGAAGTTACAGTAAAGTGTACCTAAATATTCAGAGTTCCACGTAACAGATTTAAGGGAATATTTTAGGAAAATAATCCATTGTGTGCTGAACCTGCTTTTATGTAAAGGGGTCAAGGGGAGGAAATCGGTCGCTTAAGAAACCCGGTGAGGTTTGCATAATCCTTGCGTTACTTAACGCATTGCGGTAACTACGGGAAACCCCCAAAGCAACAGTTGTAGTTAACGCAGTGCGATGAATAAAGCTAAGATTAAGCACAGGGTCACGAGTATACGATTTTTAGAAAATGGGGTCAGGCATTTATCTCGTTGATTGATCACCAATCATGGGGGCTATCATCCTCAAGTGACGACTAACAATTTATTATATACTTACAGGCCTGAAGATCGCCCTCTAGCTGCTAGAGTCGGGGAAACGGTAGGTGGATGGGATATAGTGGAGAGATTATTATATAGCAGAGCTACCTACATCAAGAGTGGTGTGATCTGCGATTTGGGCAACAGAAATCTTAAGAACTCCATAATTTTATGATAATTGTTTGTTTATTGTGCTTCAAATTACACGTAGCTCTATAAGTCTGTACTTAATCTAATTACTTATATAACTGCACTACGCACCTTATGAAACAACCTATACAGATATGTCAGGCATACCTTGATCTAATCTCTTAGAAAACTGAACAATCCAAAGAAAGAAAAAAAGAACTAGATTTCGTTATGAAAGTGTTGTCATAAAATTGAGTTAACATCTTCAAAGAAATTTAGGGCCACCATAAGCTGTGAAACATACAAGCAAATACTATGGTAAGTCATGCAGTAGTAACAGATTATGGTATCATTGGATGTACATAATCAGTCTTACTGTCAATATGCATTACTGTCAGTGCTCTCATGAACCTATGTGAATCTGATATTGTAATAAAACCTTCACTTCACAGAAGTAGCCATAGTTAAACGCATCATCAAATATGGAGTCTGTTCTGTTTTGCACATGTATTTATGTTGTAAGCGTGATGGCATAAAAAGCCATTAAAGTGCGTATGTGAGAGGCGTGCTTTGAAACTGCGGTGGTAAGAAATATTGAGAAAATGAAATAAAAAGCCCCAAAAAACTTTTTTTTACCCTCTAGCACTTTTGATAAAGTGTTCACGTAAGGACAGATGTCCTATTCGATCATTACTATCGGAAGACAAGCCCTACCCGCTGGCAAATGGTCGTGGCAACTGCTGCTACTCAGTGGATTTCTCTTCACA
The DNA here is from genome assembly GCA_033807755.1 of Ellobium chinense. Lineage (NCBI taxonomy): Eukaryota > Metazoa > Mollusca > Gastropoda > Ellobiida > Ellobiidae > Ellobium > Ellobium chinense. The sequence continues at coordinate 316,205 of JAWQUT010000532.1, read as the reverse complement.
TCTCAAACACTAGACATTTTTGTATCACATTTCTTTGCCGTGACGTCCTTCGGGGACAAGTAAACTAGCGATTTGCAAAGTTTCTTTGCAGAATGACAAATTCTATTTGTAAAATTCGAGGGGAAAAATCCCCACACAGTGCTCCAATGTAAAGTGTGCGATTGAATTCAAGGTAGTGAAGTGTTCCATAATTCCTTTCCTTTCCTTTTATACCCCAGGCGGGTCAATACGGACACGACACACATTGGTTTCTTATGAACTAAGAAAAAGAACGTATGGTTTACACTTTAACACCCCCGTGGCTCTCGATCTATAGTATTGAAAGCAAAAACGTTTAGAGCAATGCTATTAACAATGTCAGAACACGTGTCATATGTTGGATTAGTCAGAATTTGTAGAGCAGACTGTGTGTTTACTCAGTCATTCATACATTTTGTGCCTTAATGCCTGTCTGTCTGTCTGTCTGTCTGTCTGTCTGTCTGTCTGTCTGTCTGTCTGTCTGTTTGTCTGTCCATTCGTCCAGCTGTCTGACTATCTGCCTGCCTGTCTCTCTGCCTCTTTGTCTTTCTATCTGTCTGTCCTCCTGCCTGCCTGCCTGTCTAACTGTCTGTCTGTCTGTCTGCCTGCCTGTCTCTCTGCCTCTTTGTCTTTCTATCTGTCTGTCCTCCTGCCTGCCTGCATGTCTGGCTGTCTGTCTGTCTGTCTGTCTGTCTGTCTGTCTGTCTGGCTGGCTGGCTGGCTGGCTGGCTGGTGTTTTTACCCGCATCCACAGACCTCAGTCTTGACAGTCGTCAGATCATGAACACAACTCACCAGCTACACAGTCATTCTATCACTTTGTTTTGAACCATCATGTTTTAATAATCTTTGACATACCATAACATACACTGCGCCATTACATTCTTCACTTACATTCCTACAGGGCTGGAGACTGTCACTTGCTTACCACCTATGTCTACCTGTCTATTGTAATCATCTCTTTTCAATATTGTCCTAGTTAGGTCATATCGTCCGTACAACGGCATATTTTACATACGAACACTGTCAACCTATGAACTTTAGGAAGGTTGTATATTGGAATCCCAGGCCAAGAGGAATAATCAAACTCTGAAGAGAACCGTAAACAGTAAGAATTTATAGATGATAATAATAATAATAATAATAATAACAATAATAATAATAACAAAAATAATGATAATAATATAAGCGCATTTATATAGCGCTTCCACCCCGAAGAGCTCGAAGTGCTTCACACCTACATGCGCACGTACTCAGCACAAATGCACATCTCCACAAACACACAAGCTTACACGCACAGCACTTGCACGTAGACAGATACACACTCAAATTCACTCACATGTACACACACAGCATCAGCATGTATAATTGTAATCAAAGTGCAGAAGTCTCAAGGTCAGGGGGGAACATGGATTCCAGCCTCGATAATGTTTAATAATTAAAACAATAATAGTAGGTTTATTGAGTTCAAACAACATCCAGTTGTTATAAGAGCAAAAGTAGTGGTAATGTTCTTGACAATTAAGCCATAGACTAGTGGTATGAATGAATCGTTTGCAGTGAACTTAGGTAATAAACTTGGTGAATGAGTGGAAGTGCATGACGAGCAAGTGAGTATCTTAACCGAGTATTGTTTTGTGTTACTCTACTGTGAAATAATGAGTGTTGGCTTTTGGCTTGATATAAGCTTTAAACATTGAACATGAGTAAGTAAGTAGACTCCGGAAAGACGAAGTTTAGGCAATCAAGAATAAACTTTATGGTTGTTGCTAGGTGGGTAGGTGGTTTACTGAGTGAAAAGGTCTAAAATATTAGGTAGCCTGCTTTACTGCTTAAGTTCTCAAAATCTACTTGGTTTATGGGGCATTTTTCTTTGTGTCAAATTATGGAAAAAAAGCTAAGCAACATGTGGGGGAAGTATTTTGGCTTGGGATTCCTGGATAAGTTAATGAGAAGTGTAAAACCTTATATAGCCAACAGTGAAAAAATATTGGCATCTTCATACCTTTAGGCCGCAGACTCATATGGATGAGGGATTAAATGGATACAACTGAATTTCATAAGCTTTTATTTTATTGCATCACACCAGGGTAGAGCAAGTTCACCCAAAAAGTCAGTTCAGATCAAACTCATTCACTAAAGGAAAAAAAGCCCTAAGACCAAGTTTAGTGGTCTGGTTTTTGAGAGCAGCACAGTTTTTTGTTTTTTTTTTAAAGTTGGCATTCAGTTCTGATTTTCGAGGTAAGTTTAGGTAGAAAAATAAAGTTCAGATCAAAAAGACTAAGCAACTAAAGTTTAGTTCTAGAACAGCCTATTCAAAATAGCTATTAGGTTCAGATCAAGTTCAAGTGAACTGAACTTTAGTTTACAAATTGCGTTCATATGGCCTCAGTTGTTCCCAATCCTGCATCACACAAAGGTTTTGAGACTGTAGTTAATAAGAAACTTCGGAAAGAGAAAAAAAATAAACTAAATTATGTATAACGTGAAGAGACCCAGTCAAACTGGCCACTCAGCAAAATGTCCCTATGCATTTCCATGTACATTGCAAGGTGCCATTTCTCCTCATTATAAGTGGGAAGACAAGCTAAAAGGTCGTAACTAGGGAATAACAAAAGAAATACTTTTCCATGCACAACTAGGACAAAGATGAAATGCATTTTTCTGCGCCAGATAAAATCAGGTGAATAGAAGGCTGCAATTTGATGACCAAACATTAAGTGATATTTTTTCTTTGCTATGTGCGACTGACTTTAAAAGCTATAGCTGATTAAGTTAAAAAAACAAAATAAGCTTCTTATGATGGCCTTCGGTTGAAGAAAAGAGATGGCAGCCTGATAAGTTAAGCCAACTGTATTATTATCCTGCTCGTCTGGTATGCTTACTATTAGTTTCTGGATCGTTCAATGACGTAAAATTGTAGCAGTAATTAAAGAGTTGGAAAAGACACATTGTGAATGTTGAGAAAGAGTTAACCACTTCAAACTCTTAAGGATATATAATACACAATCCAAAGGTTACGCAAAGATAGAACAAAGTCTCGACTACGTTTGTTCGATCCTAGGAGACTAACAAAACGGACAGTCCCTTTATTCTGCCCCGGGGAGGTCCCTCAGACATTCTAAGCAACGGGAATATCAAGCCAAGATGGCCACCAGTGATGCAGAAGAACTAGAAAAGAGTGCGCTGACCTACGAGTTATGGCTGCATTACTTATGTCTTAGAATCACATATTAGCATACACATCACCTTTAATTCTTACCACATCTTCCCCTAACACAATGCCGTTGACATAAAGTTCCACTACGACTACAGATGGTTGCAGCTATTGTTGCCGAACTCCCAATTCCGGATTTTCTAACTAAAGTCGCCACTATGCCCATTTTTTTTTGCGTGCTGACATGCAGCAACAGCAAACTTACCCTTGTACTGATTGGCGCGGCAAACTCATTATGGGTGCTAAGGTTGAAGACACAAGTCAAGCGTTCTGCCTCTTATAACAGACCACTTGGCCGTAATATACTTCAAACCACCCAGGCATGATCTGGGCTACGTTTGTTTGGTATCTATGACGCCGTAAAAGGGACCGTCCTTTATTATGTGGGCAGTCTTTAGCAAAGGGTATGTTTTGTTTAATGCATGTTAGTCACAGTGAGTAAGGATGCACACGAGAGGTTTATTAGAAGTGTGTCGTGTTTTGTCAAAACTGGAAGAGAAAGCTGGGCAACATACCGTCAACCATCTATGGGTTTCAAATTTGTTAGCGGCACGTCTTATTATCGGCCTTGTGCTGGAGGAGGATGTGGCAAGAATCAACGATGTACTAATAAGTGAGGCAAAGACATAAGTAGAGCAAATACCACTCGTAAATCAATGCATTCTTGTCTCTTCCCTATCAGTCACAGTCATGTTGGCTTGCTTAGAGAGCGATACTTAGTTTAATAAGTAACGGGATGTGGCATCCTGTTTGTCAAAAAGCAGGGACTTGATAAACCGTTCGTCTCATATAATTCTGGTGAACCGTTAAAACCATCAAGATATCCGAAACTGAGGCAACAAGATCATCATTGGAATCAACGGCCAAAGCTCACCACAGTATCCCGTCGGAAAACAACGCTATTTAGTCTCTGACCTTCTGTTATTTGACCGAGAGCGTATATTGTGCATATTCCTTGCGCTAATTAACTTACTGCGTTAACTACAGTGAATACTACTAATGTTTTGGAAGTTTCCTGTGGTTATCGCATTGCGTTAACTAACGAAAGGATTATGCATACGGCCACAGTGGCGGTATACTATGCATAATCCTTGCGTTAATTAAAGTATGGCGTTTACTTCGGTGATCACTTCTGCTTTGGGAGATTCTCGTGGTTACCGTCGTGCGTTAACTAACGTATACAAATTATGCATTCAGCCATAGTTGATGATTACAAGACAGGGAACGTGGAATTGTCTGGAGATCTCAAGAGGCACGCCGGACACCCACACAACAAAAAACTGGAAAACCCTTGATGTGAGAAATAATTATAGCATGTCACAGATAAGCCGCCTCAAGGTCTCTGGTCCCTGTAATTATTATACAATTATTTAGATTTTGTTTTTGTGGTGGTTAAATGGTTCCCAAATGTAAGAACTACAGAATATAATGCAGGTCGCACAAAACCATTTACAGGGTACAGTGTCAGCCATTATGGCAGATCATGATAGCATTGTGTTGGGTGACATTATGACTTGGTCCGTTGTAAGGGTTAGAGTGGAAATCGTTGTTTGCACGGGCAGCAAGAAATGCCGTAAATCAGGATGCTAAAACCGCCATAGTAAGTATACGTATGTACACATAACACTGGCTAACGACTTAGTGGCAAGAGAGTACAGTTCCGCAGCTCTACAGTACGACAGAACCTACAGCGACCATCAAAACTACATATAACTGGTCCCTGCCATTTGACAAAATGTGAAGTAACATCCTATTTTAAAGAAACAAAAAAATCCATCTCTAGGCAAGCCAAGATGGCTGCAACTAAAGCGGAAGTGCAAGAAAACTATGCACTGACTTGCGAGTGGTATTTGCTATACTTACATCTTTGTGCCTCATTCATTGCCATACAAACCACTTTTGATTACTGCCACATCCCTCCTCCGACACAAGGCCATTGATAAATTGTTCCATAACAAATTTGAAACCGTAGATGGTTCCCGCCATGTTGCCGACCTTTTCCTTCCGTTTTTTTTTTTAAACAATCGGCACATTTTCTAACAAACTTCTAGTTGTTGTGCACCTTTCCTCATCGTAACTGGCGCGCACTAACCAAAAGCGTGGCCTTTTCTAAGAACTGCTCACAGTTTACAAGGAAGCGATATGGCTTCCCATTCTGTCAAATTGCAGGAACCATGCAAACGTAGCCCTTGTCTTTTTATGAGTCTTTGCTGATGTCACGAACCCATAGAAGCCAGCTAAAATCTCCCTATTTAGTCATCACCGTTTTGTTTTACTCATAATGGTCCATTATGTTAATAAAGTGTAGGAGATGAATTTCACTATCTGTGCATCTGAATTTGTGAAATTTTGCAGACGAATGAATTAGATACTTACCAAATTATCTTAGACATAATCCAAACATGGTGAAAATATAGAGCACTGTTAAGATCTATATGATTAAAAATCTTAAAGAATTTCAATCTTGATGTAAATTAATTATGATACGTGTAAGACCATAGCTATTCGATATCCCATATATTATGGTGTCTGAATTGTGCCTTTCTACGTTACGTTCGTCAAACTGTAATTATTCATGCTATATCTGTAATGTTTGTTTATATTATGTAGTACACCTGAGCCAACAAATTTATTGTTATTGTTGTTATTGACACAATCGGACTCATCATCAAGACATGAATTACTGGTTTTTGTATCATTTAAAAAAAACAACAACAAAACATGTTCAGATAGGTGACAGTAGTTTTACCTGGGTGTCTGGATGTTTCTATTTCGATGTCATTTAAAAGCTATTAATAACATACTGTGAATCAAGTGCCATAATATGGCCGTGACATGGAAATTTAATGTGCTCTTTTAATTTTTGAAAAGTGATATTAGACTACAAAGCCTACCTTTAAAGTAGGACACGCAGATCAAAAATAATTTTCCGTTTTTTCAATACATTTTCTCTCTATGGTGCCCACGGAGTTAATTTTGCGAAGAAAGAGCATCGGTCTGTTACCGTGCGCGTATGTAATATGACGCAATAAGGAGAGCTAGAGTTACCGGGTGTGGCCCTTGCGTTCAGAATTAATATTCCCCATCCCCGATCAGCAGAAGTCTGTGGCAAAAAGGCTGACGTCACTTACGTTCCAGCAGCTACAGACGCCTCTACCTGACAATGTATTATTCAGCTTTTAATTAAGCTTCTGGTATTCCAAATTTACATGTAAAGTTTGATAGTGTAAGCCAGAAAAAGTATTCTGCGATTTTATTGCCTCAGCATGATTTTATTTTGCATATCACTGTTTACATAGGAATTAAAACATTCATACCAACATGCTATCACCCGTCCACAGAGCACTGGCTAGACAGCTTGGCCATGTGGCAAGAACGTATTTGACGTAAGCTTATGACCGCGACGCGCGCAGTGGTTGTAACAATTCGGACTTTGGATAATGTAACCCTATGGGTTGTCTGGGGCCAGCAGAGGCATTATATCATTATGACAGACACTTGAAAGACTGTTTTATTGGAATAATAAGGTATCGCATGATTTAATATGGTCTGTAGGACTGTGCAGTCTTCCTTTGAGTTTCCGATCTGTTAGGATTCTGTACAATATGGCACGCAATATTTACATGTTGCTTCACTTTATATTGATAATATATCCGCATTGCACGTCATGCAGGGTTAACAAAGGTGAGACAGGCGAAAGCAAAATAAACACGACCCGAAGAAGAAAGAAGAAAAAAAAAAAGAAACAAACCCGGAATTTTCGGCGAGGGCGGACTAGAACAAAGGGAAAACATTTTGTTCATGAAACCACAGTAAGCTCATTTTGTCTGGCAGGTGCCTCAACACCTCACTCCTAGACAGATTATGTCCTGTATGTGATATTAACTCTTTGGGCGCCGAATTTCACTACGTTTTCAAATGTTCAGGCTTTAAAAAAGACAGGGAAAATGTCTTATCAAAACTATTTCAGAACAATCCTAACATCTTAAAAATAAAATTACTCTTCAATGACAACGAAATTTACAGCATTGATAATCTGTCTCGGTTAGTCAGAAAAATCATGGAAGCGTTTTGAGCCGTCTTCAAAACCTTGCTGCCCTACCCAAATCTTAAAAAAAAAAAAAATCCCTTTCTCCCCCCTAAACAAGTTCGCATTCCCGTTTCGTTTATTTTCCACATTATATATATTGCAGTCTGGAAATAAAGTTCAGTTTAGTTCAGACAAATCGGAGAATCAAATCTTCCTTTCCGAATCAGCCAGCCAGGACAAACACTAGGCCTACCGTATTTGCCACGACTTGAGAGCGAGGCTCGAAACGTGAATGACTAAGTAAAACAATAATATTATGGTTGTTGATAAAGAAGTGTTTGATTGGATTACAGGAATTTTCGAAATAAATAAGAAATTGGGATTGGCTGGCCTAACTGAAGAGCGTTTTTTCAAAACTCCGTATGTGGTCTCTATACATTTTCGAAATAAAGGGAGGTAACATTACAGTGATTGCTCTGCACAAATATATTTTTATTTATTGTTAAATGAGCTAAAATTTGATGAAGTGCAAATTTTGAGCTCGGTTAAATGTTGAATGAATTAACACAGAAATTTGACAACACCACCAACTCATTTTTCAACGAAAGTGCATTTACTGAGTTTTGGAAAAACGCTCTTCAATTAAAATACATAGGAAGCTTTTATAGAGTGTTTCAAAAAGATCAGTGACAGAGGGAAGCTTCCATCAGGTATGCGAACATTGTCATATTATGTAGACGTCAGTCTATTCAAATGAGAAATGTCCGTTGAATAGAAAATGCAAAATGGGTCTTTGCTCTAAGGATAAGAATTAGGAGCAGGATGAAGATAACTTTATTCTTACACACACACACACACACACACACACACACACACACACACACACACACACACACACACACACA
>JAWQUT010000532.1:281836-299003 GCA_033807755.1 Ellobium chinense | reverse complement strand
GGGGGGGGATTAAGGCTGCGGTGAGCTAGGCTGGAAGCAAATTGGAAATGCAAAACAGATTTCTGCAGGCTTAAATTCAATCCAAACAATTGATGCCAGTGATTTGAAAGGAGATAGCCATAACAGAAAAAGCGGAAGGGGTTGTGTCACAATGATTGTCCTGTGCCTAGTGTAGCTAAAATCTAATCTAGTCTAGTTATTTACCTACCAAAAAAGCTGTATGTGGTCCAGTTCTTAGGACATTTTGTGTCTTGCATCTGATGACAGCCTGGGAACATTTAGTGCATAGGGTTTAGGTCTTTAAACCTGTGATAGACAGTGCAAGGCATTAGATTCAGAAGCCTAATCCGATTTCCCTCTTTGAGCCAGTAAACTGTTTTCTCTACTGTCACTTACACGAAATTCCACAATCTGTAAGTCTTCTTTAATAGTTTGCAGAATTTAATGTGGTTATTAAAAATGCTATTTAAAATAAAGGTCTTTCATTTCGTTTTCGAACTGCGAACCGATACATCGAAAGGTGTAAACAAGCTAACTAGTTTCCTTAACGACGAGTGCTCCGCACTGAAGGCCACACCGAAACCGAAGTGGATGACCCAAACTTCAAATTTAGTTTGCTAAATCAGGAGAGAATACAAACTAATTCGCAGGTGGGTTCATAAATCTAGGGCCCATTCTCCACAATTCTTTTACTGTCTTCCTAACGCATATGACAATCTGCTATTTTCATCCAATTAGAAGGCTGTAACCTACTTTGGNGGGGGGGGGGGGGGGGGGGAATCTCCTCAGTCATGTGACTAAAACTTTTTACATTGTTTACTTTTGTTTACATTTCCACTGACTGCTCATGACATCTGAGAGAGCAAGTTCGTGACCTGAAGACGTTGATCAAACGTAAATGTAACATGTTATGAAAGTTTATTATCTGTTCATGTCCTCTCAATGTACATCCGTCGGTGTATCACTACTGTGTCTGGGTTTCTATTAGATAACTTGTTTAACTTGTTGCTAAACTTATCAGGTGGGCCCACCTTGGCAGAACCTACCTGTGACTGGAAGGCGTTCATAATGGTCCTTCTTTGTTTACGTAGAATACGAGTTTTCAACCCCTTGGCATTCTGTAAAATCAATACCGCTTAGTATAATGAACACATTCGTAAACAGAGCCCAGCAAGACTTTTCCATTGATATGCAACACTTGTTATCTCTGATGGCTAGACGAGGCACCATGACGGCCTGAAATTTTCAATTACCCCACTAAAAACCGCCTCTCAAACTCAGCAAAATGAATACCGCTTAACAATTCAATTCAATTCAATTTTATTTTCAATGTAACACCAGTTACAAAACAAGGAATGACTGCTACCACAGGTCAAAATACATCAACATCATGGGCTTTCATAGGACATTCGGACTTACACTTTACATCATAAGAAAGAACTTAACATCATAGCGAAAGAACAGAAATATCCTCCAGGAAAATTTAAATGTGTAATTAAACAAATAAACTGATTAATAAATTGTCTACATAAATATATGAATTCCGCCACAGCCAAAGACAATCAATGGAGCGCACACATGGTGAACTGCTTCTAGTAGATGACAGCAAATAGTTTTTGAGAATTTAATACTTATGAGATATACTTAAATAATGGTGCTATTTTTCAAACAAGATAAAACAAGCCCTTTCTATTGATATGCAACACTTTATATCTACGTCGGCCAGGTGCGTCACAAAAGTGTATACTGAGATTTTTCTACTGCCTCACTAGTTCAGCAAACTTAAAACCGCTCAATTCAAAAACGGGCTAAGCCAGACGCCAATCATTCTGCCATCTTTATACGAACATCACTGAAACTGCTCTATTATTGCGTAAACAGGCTGGTAAAGTGTTATGACGGGATTCTGCCCCAGTGGCACTAAGTTTCCATTGCATGTAACACCGCAGCAAAATGCTTGCACTGAAAAGATTCTGAATGTTTGAGCAAACTTATGAGGCAGACCGACATGAAACTAGCCATATTGGCTAGATCTAGTTGTGAGCAGTGGGGCACCCATGGCCTAACGCCCTATTGCTTATTCGAGACAGGTTTACTTCCATATCTTCTGTTATTATTCACTGATTGTAGTGACAAAAAAAAAAACCCACAAAAAACCGCAAACCTGTAAGAATCAGACGTCTGCTTTCCCAAAGTTACACAGTAGTCCGAATGTCCATCTGCTGAATGAGAGAAATCTTTACGGCGACTCAGGATTGTAGTCTTTATTATCAACGACACCATTGGTAAAGACACATATTGCACTTCACGAGGGCACACACAGATTTTGTAAATGTCATTTGATATCCCAAATCTGTTCATGCAGAAAATCCAAATGACATTCTTTTCTTTAAGTGAGGTCTCTAAAAATACCAAAAATCCAAATTACATATTATTAGTAGGCATTTTTTCCCCTCCATGGTCGCTTCGTAGATAGACACTGGCATCCGCATCTAATGTTTAGTTGTCTACAAAGAGTACAGGTAGGTCTATGAAAGTTGGAACAGGAGTTGCTTGTCGATAATTTGAGACTGGTGCAGACACTGGTCTATGAAAGCGATCATGAACAAAATAAAGTTTATGAATATGGACAGAAGAGGGGGTAAATAAATAGGAAACTCTATTACTCGGAGAGCGAGACAACAGAAGATCTGCAGAGAAAGATACCCCCCCCCCNCCCCCGTCTAACAAGTGTTTCAGCTCTTTTGACTTCCTGACACTCTAAAAGGGCTGAGCCACTATTGGGTCATGATTCCCAGGTGTCCTTCTGTTCATTTTTTCCCCGCCTCGGGAGGGATTTGAACCCGCAACCTCCAGTTCCTTAATTCCTTGCTTCATTTCATCTTTGCCACCGTGAAGCCATAGTGGAAGTTGCATTTTAGTTATATTTAAACTTACTGTGCAACATTCCATTGTTGACTATGCTTGGTCCATATCCATGACATGCTCTTATCCGCAGTCGGCCAGATCCTTTCATCTGGGAATGATTAGCTGATCAAAGACTCTGTGATAAATCCATTTTTTTCCCTCAGATTGGTTATGACTAAACTTCATTTGGTTAATCTCTTGTCGCAAAAGCTGTGCAGTTTTGAGAATGGTTTTCTGAAGGATTGCACTCATTATCCTCATTTGTGGATAATGTCTATGTATTTTGGACACTGTAACAACGATACTTTTGTCTTTTGTCTGTCGACAGACCTGAAATCTAATTTGAAAATGGGTGATTCTGACAGGATTGTGAAAAAGTGTATACTCAGCATGTCTCACAGCAGTGTCAAAAGTCTTCTCATATCATTGCTCAAACCACAGTCAAAACGGCATGCTTTAGCAGCATAGCCGTATGATACAATATAATATCTAAGTTTTTATTCACATTGATAATGCGAAGTGAAGAACATTTTTCCAAAACTCAATTTTGTTGAATAATGAACTGGTGGTGTATTCAAAGATGCATTTCTGTGTTAATTCATTCAAAACTTAATCGAGCTAAACTTCTGCACTCCTTCGAGTTTTACGTCATTAACAATAAATAAAAATATATGTTTGAAGAGCAATGATCTTAATGTTATTTTCTTTTATTTTAAAAATATTCAGAGACCACATATCGAGTTTTGGAAAAATGCTCTTCAATTTTATTGTGCGTATGTGGTGTCCGCTGTAACAAACGAACTCTTCTTTGCAAGAGGCGCAAAAATTATTTATCTGGAATGACATGCGCAAGAAGGGCACACATAGTTGGCCTAATGAAACGGAGCAAGTGATGGCACCGTACGGTGACTGCTAAAAAGAATAAGTAAAGAAAGCATTGAAAGACGACCAGACAAAAGATGGAAAGATTTGGCAGAGTCCCGAAAATTAAGTAGCGGCTATACGGGACACAGTGGTTCATAGGTGAAGATAAGTCAAAGAATGGCTATACATAGATGTTCCCTGCTGTCACGGCACGTTACTTCCTCGTAACAGAGAAAAAACAGAGTAATAGAGAATCAGAGAAGAAGTGCGGAAGAGACGGAGAAATATGTATATTCCCTTCCCACCCCCCGTCCCCACTCACCCCTCCCCCACTCGCCAATGTTGGGAAAGTTCACAAAAAAGTTAGTTCAGATAAAGTTCAGTTCACTAAGGGGAAAAAGCCCTAAGATCAAGTTTCGTTCAGTTCTTTGAAAACTAAGTAGTTTTCAGATCAGATCAGTTCGCCTTTGTTTTATAAACTGGCATTCGTTATGGTTTTAGAAGTACTTGTGAGGTGAACTGGAAGAAAAATATAAATTCAAATCAAGCACCTCAAATAGCAATAGTTCAGATCCAGATCACTTCGTCTAAAATAGCTGTTGAACTCCGATCAAGTTTGCGTGAACTGAGCTTAATTTCATGAACTGCATTCATCTGTTGTTAGTTCTGCCCAGCCNGGTTGGGGGGGGGAATTAAAGAAGAGAAAACACCACTGGGAGAGCCCTTGGACAATAACCAATAATAATAATAATGTGGTTTATAAGTTTCGTATCGAGGCTGGTGTCTGCTCACAGGACTTCACACTAGTATTACCCCAGCAGACCTGATCACTTTAGAGCTTTCCTAATTCCCTTTTAAAGGTCTGATCATTAGCTTTCTGACAATTTCTACCACTGCCTGTAGCCGGATACCTAATTTTACCTACGGGCGGATTGATTAAAATGTGAATGAAATACTCTCCCAAGGCATTTACAACATACCATGATCGGGAATTGAACCCAAGACCACCTGATCTTGATCCCAACGCCGTAGCCATTGGACCACATTGTTCTAGATACCTTCTCACTCATTAATCTCGTTCCAATCCTTCCCCTGTCCATAATCTTAAACCAAACACACCTTGGGAGGACCTCCTGTTACACCAATCGGACACACGATACTTATCAAGTGAGACATGCGACGCAACGGCATCTACGGCAAGACTTGTAAATTAGACTGTCTTCTTGAGCTCGTTGCTGTCTAAACATCAAAGGCTGTGGCTGTTAATGTCTAATGTGTGTTTGAAACAGGGGTCTTAACAAGATCAGAGCTTAACAGGAGCGACGTAGGTATGCTAAATTTCTCCATCCTCCCACAAGTCAAGGGTTCTCAACCCTTTGGTGGGTGTACCCTTTGAAGCCACAAGCATTACACTTGTCGTAAAATCAGTATGGTCGAAGTCATTACTATAATGGCTCTTTCGTCTATGCAGATGGTCTAAGCAGTATGTGGCCTGCATTTGCACAATAATGGCAAGAACTTTGGTTATGTATGTATCCTGAAGCAGCGTGGCCGAACGGTCACGGTGTTAGTCTCAAGATCTACAGGCCGTGGATTCGATTCCCGACCACGGTCACTATGTAGATACTTTGGGAAAGCATCCCATTCATATTTTCCTCAGCCCACCCCACTGTAAATTGGGTATCTGGCTATCACCTATATTAAAAAAAAAGCCGCTCATATTTCCAAAATGATATTGTTCCAATGCTAGTGATTAGCGTTTGTAAATGGCGGCGGCACTGCATGGTCCTCAGGGAGTGAAGGAAGTCCCTGAGTGAACATGCCTGCTGGGGTAATAATAGTGTGCAGTCTCGTGAGCGGGCATTCGCCTGGATGCGAGACCTATAAAAGCATCATTATTATAATTATCATCCTTTGCTCCTGCAGTGTCTTTCATGACTAACCTTACCAATGTTTGATAGATATGGCCTGTTGTGGTGCTTGCAAGAGAGAAAAACTCCATCTATGATGACCTGTACCTTTTCATTTTGCTCTCTTCTTTGTCTCTTTAGCTCATATTTTGTAGCCTTCAGCTCTTCTTCAGATTCCGACAAATCTGCTGAGACGCAAGTGCACCAGGTCGATCGGTGTCCAGCAGCCTTTTCCCATGTACGAGGGTTAATCTCAAACTTTTTCATGCTGGACTAGCAAATATCTATAAACCACAGTATGAATGAAACACTGTAAAATAACATCAATCAATAACTCGTTTTCTAGTCAAATACAAGTTCGCAATTGACCCTCCCACCGAGGTTTCCCTCGCATGCCCTAAAGGGTACATGTACCCCGTATTGGATATTCTTAAACCCTTGTCCAGCTCCACGTGCTGTCCCTTATTCGCTTTGTTTACTCTTTCGGCTGGGTTGGATTCTGTGTATCTGTTTAAGGATGTGTGGTCTTTCAGGAATCCTTGTCAACATGGCAGAGGCGAATCTAGTGGTGGTGTGAGGAGGAGGTGGGGGGGGGGGGCACCCTGTCCCTCTCCCAAAAAGGGAGGTGGTCATTCTGGTTGTGTCTTTCATCCAGCAGTTGAATGTTGCTATCCATTTCTAAGCACGGTGGTGAATAGGCAGGTGGCTGCCCCTTCCCCCCCTCCCCCCTCGAACTCCGCCGTCTCCCTGGCCTTTCACCACATAGAGCGAAAAGATCTGCCATTATCATAACATAGATATATATGTAGATGTGCGTGAACAGGGGCGTGTGTGATTGGAGGGGGAAGATTATTTCCCGAAGTTGTCGATGGATATACCATATTATATCAACTACTCCCTACCCTTTTTTTTGTTTTTTGTTCTAAATTCATCAAAGACTGGTTCCAGCCGATTTCATCCCCTCCTTTCTCGTGTGCTCTACCCGAGCTAACCCAGACTACGTTCATTTATGTGAACATGTTTACTATAAATATATTGCATATAATATACAATTAATAATGGCTGAAGCAGCTGAGCCTCGGTGTCCTATTTCGTACAAACATTAATCAGGGAAAAATGCCTTACTAAACTAGATCATTACGGTCTGAAAATGCTTCTTTTCTCCATGTACCAAACGCTAACATGAAAAAAAAATTGGAGAAAGAGCTTTTGCGTCATAAGGACCATATTTTGTTTGGAATAAACTGCCTAAAAATATTCGTAAAGAAAATAGTCTAAGTACTTTTAAGAAACTTCTCAAAACACATTTGTTCAAACAATATCTTGATTGACCACGACAGTCTGCGAAACCAAATCGTTTTTTTTTTTACATCTATAGTACATGTGTACAGAGTGTAGTATGCTTGCTTGTATGGGCTGAATATTATATAATCTTATTTACTTCTCTATGTAAAGCGCTCAGAGCCTGTATCTACAAGGATGAGCGCTATATAAATGCAGTGTATTATTATTATTATTATTAACCAAACTTTAGTCCCAAACAGCGTCGCTCAATCACATCTTCTGCATAATCGCACCTTTTTATTTTGACCCATGCTGTTACAATTAAGCGGGCAGCTCGACTACATGATCTTTATGTTGACATGCTTTGAAAGTAAACTTTCCTGACATGAATAAGAAAATAAATTCTCACCACCCTACAGTACTTCCGTAAGCCCAAGTTGAATAACATTTCACTGGCTCAAGGAAGATTGGTGAAATGTTTAAGGTTGATGATCACATTTCTGACATAGTACAGTATCCTTGTTGACTTAGAGTGCCGTAACTACAAAAAGAAGATGAAAAAAAATGTAAGTCTTAGTGGTAATTATGGATTTTGTCTAGTAAGTTTTTGGAATTGCGTCGTCAGTATGGTCCCCAAATAGTAAAATAACTCTAAAATCAGATTTCTCACCCCTGAAAACATACTACTTCTGCCATTCTACAGTACTTAGAACACAAGTTATGATGCATCATAGATTTTGGTTCTAAGTCGAGTTCATCTTGGCGGCCATCTTGGATCCCTGCAAAAGGCAAGCGAATGGCGAGTGGCCATTCGGGCTAAATTTCATATAGACACAACGAACTAGTGAAAAATGCAAAGAAACGATTGTTAACGGACATTGCAACGTTCTCTAACAATATGGGACCCTGCCACTAGACTAATATAGAAATTCTTATTACTGCTCTACTATCTTATCTTGTAATGTGTAAAAAGTACAGTATACAAAGCAGAAGATGGGCTGAGAAATATATGAAAACAAACCCCCAATGTTCATTTTTATTTACTTTTAAAAGCATTTGTCTGGTTGTCTGTCCATTTTTCTGCTTATGTATTGTCCAAAGGTAGTTTTATATCCAAATTTTATAACATTTTTACGTTGGAAATAAAGTTATAAAACTGAAACAGAACTGAATTGGTATTTAGTGCAGAAATTTAGACTGGTTTTGGTGACAATATGGGAGGTCATGTAGACATTGCTTAAACTTAACCCCTTAATTATCAGCTTAGACTTTTTTGTGTGTTATTCTAAATACCATTAAAAGGGCATGGCCCAATGAAAGTCAACATAAACTTCACAAGAAAAAAAGTATTTTTTTAAAGTGTATGGTGTGAGATGCGGTAAAAGTATAGNTGCGATCCGGTCAATAAATGGGTTAAGAATGTAACAAAGGGTATGTCTCACCATGCTAAGAACATGGTTGCGTATTGTCCAGTGTTTTTCCAAACGCAACCTCTGCGTGTTAAACGCGAGGGTCTATGCCGTCATGGACTACTTGTTGAAAAACATGATCTTCATGTCATATTATAAATCGTCCCCGTTTTATCATGTAAAATACTGAAGGCAACCGTCTTTTCTTAAAAGTTTTAACGTTTTCTAACATCCAAATTGTGGGCAGGTTTAATCACATCATAATATGTGGATTATGTTTAAAGGAAAACAAGACGATATACCATTAAGGAGAAATCTTATCTTATCTTTTATCATTTTATCTAATCTTGTTGCAATTAAACTGGCATTGGCTTTCAATCATTATATTAGGACATTCTCAGTTTCGTCAAAATATTTCATCAGGAGGTGGTCAGTGACATGCAAATAACGAATATGCAATAACAGTGCCTTGGACATAAAAACGATTGATAACTTACGCATTAACGATGGGATCTCTTACCATCGTTAGAATAACATTAGTGCATCGGTCTTAAATGCATCCTTGGTGGCGTTCACCGTACAGAGTTAATACAATACTTACTATGGTGAGACATTTCATCGTTAATGCGCAAGTTCTAATATGATGATAAGCCCTTATGTTCATGAAAGGTGAAATTTTTGTGGACAAGTAAAATCATGTTCCCTGAGATGTTGTGCACTTTGTGTGCACATGGCCTTAATTCAGGATATTTTGCAAAAATGTACCAGGATGTTACCTAAATCTTCCTTAGAGCAAACAATACATTTAAATTCTATTTTGAAGAACTGTTTCTTGTCATCAGTTTACGAGAAGAACTATGAAGATGGATCAGATAGTCAACAGCCTTACTCAGAAAACATGTCAATTTTGACAAAATGAATAAGTTTATCTTCTCCTCACGACGCAGAACCAAATTTTACTTTGGTATCTTTTTCTCTTCGACAGTGACAGGATCATGATGGGACGGATGGGACGGATTTTTTTTTAGGAAATTTAAAATCCTTTACTATCTTCAGCTGAAACTTTTCCGCACCAATGTCTTTTGTTGCTTTCGAATCAGATAAAAGTCGGATGGAAAGAGAAAAAGTCAGAGGTGCCATGAAAGTTATCTCTGACATCAATGTCGCTGTCTAAGACCAAAATAACACCAGCATGGAAGAATTCTCCTAAAGACAAGGAAGACATTCAATTTCTAAAAAAAAAAATGCTACCCGTAAGCTAATTTAGAATCTTGTCATTCGGAAAAGAAATAAAAATGAATCATGATAAAGTATGGTCTATTATCACGATGAACACTGTAGAAGCCTCTGGTGTTTAAAGATGGTCGAATGGATGCAGCACTGTGCTCAAGGTTTAAAGGTTGTAGGTTGGATTCCGCGATCGTGCTGTAAGTGGCTTGGGACAGCATTTTATTCACATTTTTCTCTATCCATCCATCTGTAAAATGGGTACCTGGCTGTAGGCAGTGGAATATATTGACAAAATATTAGTATTCAGCGCCTGTAAATGTCAGCGGCCCTGCATGTTTTCTAGGGAGTTGAGAAAATCCGAGAATGATCAGGCCTGCTTGGAGTGCAAAAGTGTGAAGTGGATACATGACTTATAAACCGCGTCTTTATCACCATTACTATTGTTATGTATTCGCTATGTTAAAATTCATATGTTTTGTGGACGAGGCCATAACAGTTTGATCCACCCTCGTAAGATAAAGGCATAGAAGGACTTAACGATCTGTGAATTTTAAAGGACCTGTCAAAATTTCTAGACTTACGAGTTGTTTGAAGTCTTGAGTAAATTTGACCTAGAACATTTAAAGTAAGGACGTTTGCCAGTGCCTCAATTACAAGAGGTTTGAGATAATTATATATCATTATGAGGTCTTACCTATGTTACGATTCACGGGCGTCGACCCTGAAGGGACGACTGTTGCTATCGTACAGCAGTCATAATTATGTGGGAGGGGTTGATATGGTACATTTCGAAAAGCGGTATAATCTGGTATTACCTCCTCTCTCTGTCTCTCTCTCTCTCTCCCTCTCTCTTATACACACATACACACACACACATACTCAGCATACACACACACACACACACACACACACACACACACACACACACACACACACACACAAGGACACTCTGTCTACGGTAATTACACAAGGTGCATGAACTTAGCTCAGGCTGGGCCCTATCTGGCGTTACCAGGTACAAACATAAGAAAAGATTGGCCCTTAATAGCAGGGCTTAAGCACTAAGGAGATTACGACCCCAAACGTGGATACTGCGCAATGTCGTAAAATGAACTACCGTAATAAGAACTGTATAGTTTCCTGCAGTATGTCGTTATACATACTGTAGCCACAAAGACTGTCTGATGCCACCATTTTGGAGAAATTGCTATGTCGTCAACTTGAAAGCCAAGGAACTGACCAAACCTACAGTTATGTAAACAAGCTGCCAAACGATTAGGTATAGCTACCAAGAGGACGTTTAGGAGTAAAAATCACAAAGTATGGCAGGCCACTTTATCATTCGTGTAGACAATTTTGTTACAGTTGGAAATCAGAGAAGCAGGCGCAGTGAAAAAATACTCAGCAACTGTTAAGTTGATTTTCTGTATGGATTAAGTAAACAAACAAACAAACAAACACACAAACAAACAAACAAACAAACAAACAAACAAACAAACAACACGCAAACAAACAAACAAACAACAAACGAAAAAACGGAGAAAGAAAGAGGAAAAGAAAGGGATGAAAAAAGAAAAACAAACAACGAACGACAGAGGAACGAATGAACAAATAAAAAGACAATTTAAATAAACGAATAAACAAACACACAAACACTAACACACAGAAAAACTAAAAAAGCGAACAGAACAAAGCAAACACAGAAACAAAAGAAAAAAAAATTAGTAAGAATAACAAAGCAGTACACAGCGGTTAACTGCCTCTTCAGTTTCTAGATCGAGATCTTTGTGGTTTAAGAAAAAAATCTTTGGTACGGATACTTCCAAGTCCTTGAAGACCAATTTGTTCAGTGCTTATCTATCACAAGAAGTGGAAGTGTTTTGTAAGACCACTTAGTTCAGTTTGAAATGGCTTATCATAAGTACTACTAAGTCCAGTCTTGTTACCATACACATAGATTGTAGATAAGTACTGTGCTCCTCATTTAGCAAAGACAGAAAGATGTCATCTAAGAAAGAAGATTTGAAGGCCTACCGTTCTCTACACCGTGTTGAAATAGGTTTTAGTAGAACTAGACTCTCATGTACGTTTGTATCTGGATTTTAACCCCTTCGTTACGTCATCACCTAGTCTCTCTCTCTCTCTCTCTGTGTGTGTGTGTGTGTGTGTGTGTGTGTGTGTGTGTGTGTGTGTGTGTGTGTGTAAGGGATGGGGGTAAGATAAAATGACATGTAAACTAGATCCAATATTGTTTCGGCTGAACAAAATCGCTGGTAAAAAATTATTGTCAGAAGTGATTATTATCAAGGTTTGTATTTTTTTGTGTTTAGCTTGAAGCATATCAAAACAAACATGAAAACATATTTTGCAAGTGTTGATGCCACCAGATTACCCTGAGCTCAATAGCCTGTACGTAGATTTATGTGGGTTAGAATATTACGGTGCTTTAATACGACTACCGCTAGATTGCGCCCCTCTACGTAGGAAAAGGTCACTACGAGCATAGGAAATAAGACGTGCGGGTACGTGGGAAACGCTACAATGTTACTATCCAAAGTACATGTACGTCCAAGTGCTGTTTGGTCCAAAGAATTTGGATACGTTTCAGTTTTTATAAATTTCTCAATGTACCTTTCTTGAGTTTTGCACGCAAAGTTCTAGTCTTAGGAACCCCAATATCCCTCCTCCTCCCCCNCCCTTAAAAAAAAATCCCCATTCATTATAGGTCAAGGTAATCTGAGATGACAGGTGACGTGTAAGATAACAGACTGTGATCGACACCTTAGTCAACAGAATCTTTGGCCTGAAAACACCCAGGACTTAAAAGAACCAAACAATCTTTTGTTAGTTCTTTCACAAGAATTGGAAGAGTGTAAACACAGATATCAAATTAAGGTCATTGTAAAAGTACTTATAAAATGACACCAACACTTTGTTTATTAGACCTCCTGCCACCTCCGGCCCCAAAAATTTGACTTCATCACCCGCTATTGCCCGTAACAACATCCGTTTAAAACATGGATTTGCATACCTGAACAAAGAATTGCTGAAAAAAAAAGGGGCATAAGCCTGTCGACCATTGCAGAGAGTGGTGTGACCTTTTACCAGTGAACTTTGACCAAGAGAAGAAATGTTGTCATGCTCATCATAATTATGATGATATGAATGTATGTACAGTCGCCTCAGTCATTTCTTGAGGGTTTGAGAAATTAAACGCTCTCTCAGCCCCTTTGCTCAAAGCAAAAGAATGTGGCAGGTGTGGTATAGCTTGTAAAATTAGGATAATATAGTAACGAGTCAAAACTCTACAGCTGTGTTAACAGGACAAAGAAGATTAATGGAAGATGATATTAATATAAACAACTCAATTCATTAAAAAAAAACAAACACACACACAATAAAAACAAGAAAATTTAGGCAAAAATAATTAATATGTGGAACAAGCGTGTCGAATTTTTTAATTAGGCAACCACTACTCTCCTCTTGAAAAATATACCGCACTACTGTGGTGCACACTGACCTTTTTCCAATTTAATACACTTTACATGCAAAATTGCGCACAAGAGTACTGAACAGTGCACTTTTTTCGGTTGTGGATGATGATCTTAGGAAAAAGTTATCTCAAAGTACATTCGTTACTTTACAACCAGATTTCACATATATCAAAGGCACTACCCGGGTAGCGTAGTGTATCACCTTAACCAATACAGAGCGCGGTGCTACCTTTTACAATGAACTTTGACAAAGGGAAGCAATGTGATTATTGTACCAGCAAATTCAAAATAACAACTGGCAAAATAACACGAAGTTCTATAAATAATGAACTTTTAAAACATACAATGTGTCTCTAAATAGAGAAACTGGTGCGATCACACATGTCTTTACTGACAAAAATGGCGACATGTAAGATTTTATGGTTGTAGACGACTATGTAATGAATTGCATGTGCGTTAAAGAACTCGACCCTGTTAGCTTTATCTCTGTTTGAGGATAGTGCCCTTTGGCATTGAAAAGACTGCAGCGATAAAGATTATCTAAATTTATCCTCATTGTACACCTATGTTTATGCAACGTGACTCGGAATAACAGACTCGTATGTACGTTAAGAAGAAAATTACGTAAATATTAGTGAATCCGAGTGATTATAATCCCAGCTCTTATGTATGGTAAGAAGAAAATTACGTATATATTGGTGAATCCGAGTGATTATAATCTCAGCTCGTATGTATGTTAAGAAGAAAATTACGTATATATTGGTGAATCTGAGTGATTATAATCCCAGCTCTTATGTATGTTAAGAAGAAAATTACATATATATTGGTGAATCTGAGTGATTATAATCCCAGCTCTTATGTATGTTAAGAAGAAAATTACGTAAATATTGGTGAATCTGGGTGATTATAATCCCAGCTCTTATGTATGTTAAGAAGAAAATTACGTAAATATTGATGAATCCGAGTGATTATAATCCCAGCTCTTATGTATGTTAAGAAGAAAATTCCGTAAATATTGGTGAATCCGAATGATTATAAAACGAGCTCTTATGTATGTTAAGAAGAAAATTACGTAAATATTGGTGAATCCGAGTGATTATAAAACCAGCACTGATCTTAAGAAGAAAATTACGTAAATATTGGTGAATCTGAATGATTATAAAACGAGCTCTTATGTATGTTGAGAAGAAAAATACGTAAATATTGGTGAATCCGAGTGATTATAAAACCAGCACTGATCTTAAGGTCTGTCATATTTGACAGAGACTCCAAGTAACAGAATTCATAGGTCTAATTGTACAAGTAGATTATAGATAGACAGACAGACAGACAGACAGACAGACAGACAGACAGACAGACAGACAGACAGACAGACAGACAGATAGATAGATAGATAGATAGATAGATAGATAGATAGATAGATAGATAGATAGAAATGAAAAAATTGTTTTCAAACTCAAACTAGAGATCCACGTCGTCTTTTCTTATAAATATATTTTTTTGCTCTTAAATTATTATACGCTTCCTAATGTCGCTTATTGACACTTTTGAGTATTCTAGATGATGAACACGTTTGCTGACCCAAAATGCTGACAGTAAAACCTCCTTAACCTTTAGACGGGTTTATCATGGGCATTTCTTCTCTTCCCTCTAAGCAAGCAAAGGTAAATCGCTTTTCTTCTTTCATTCTTCTGTAAAATTAAAAAAAAGAGGTTAAGTGAAATTAAATCATGTGGACAACGTTATGACAGATTTTAAAGTTTCTTCACGTTAGTAAATAGGCCTCATACAATCTCATTCGTCTGTAAACAAAAGTTGTGTGGAATGCTCGCTAGGACAATATTATCATAATGTGAGGCTACTGGAGAAGTTTGGCTAACGACACTGCTGACAGGGGCAGACAGTGGCGTAGCGTCCACGTAATCTATGAATCTGAGATTGCCAACATAATATCTATTTGTCTAATATAATTTAAGTAATCGTCATTTTTTCTAAAGTGTTCAAACATCACCGTTCTATTTCACCTAGGAGCCATTTACAAGCTTTTGATGGCCATTTGTATTTCTCGTTACACAAGATCTCCCTGCACGACTTCAGGGTTTTTTTTTTCCTTTCGGAGACGACAGGTTAATAGTTTAAACTGTAGCAATGGTGCCAGATTTAGCTCTTGGAGCCAAAAACCAATTTTAAAAAAAATCATTTTTTGAATTATTTTTATTGTCTTAATCTTGCCTTTCCCTTCCCACCCCACCAAAAGCAAACAAACAACGATAGGATATAAGTACTAGATTACCAAAACTTCACCCTCGCAACGCCCCTGACTGCAGATATTGGGTGGAGTGTTCTTCATCGATGCGGAGGAAAAACTCCCTCATATTTAAAAGCTGTAAGGGTTGGATAGAGTGATTCTAATGCGACAGCAAAATTTCTTTGACTCTCAGTGATAGCGACTGCTCAATTGTGAATGTGAAGAAAAAAAAGAAAACAAAGGTGGAGAAAGAGGAGGAGGAGAAGAAGAAGGAGGAGAAGGAGAAAAAGAAGAAGAAGAAGAAGAAGAACCTCAACAACAACAACAAACACATTATTAAGTGATTTATTTCTCATTGTGGGAGGTAATCACATTATTTCTTGTAAGTGGCAAAAACTATAGTTATTCCCCTTACTCCGTTACCGAAAACTGGTAACTAGGCCAGACCACTCTTTGTCTTTAACAGCCCAAATTCACCCACCTGTATTTGTATATATACAATCCGCTTTTTTGGGCCCTGCCAGCCAATGTCAGGATGTAAAAATATGTACAAAGACCTATGACCTAGAATAGACATCCAATTAAAAAATGTTAAGGTATCAATTGAGTCTTAGAAATCTAAATAGATCAGATCAGATTACCATCTTTCGATTAAGGACTGGACACTACAGGCTCAACTAACACTTGCATACAAAAGGCATACACAGCTCAGCCCTCTGCCAGTGCCTGCAGGCAAACCAAACACCACAACATGTTTTGCAGGACTGTCATCTCCTGGCAGAATTAAGAGAATGGTTTTAGCCATTGCCAACTGACTATTAGGCCTGTGCCAAACCCGGTCCAAGAAGTAATTTCGGGTAATACTAATCGCCATATTCAAAACCCGGGTACCCGATTACTCACGATTACTACCTAGCTGGCAAGATACATTAGCAAGTAATGGCCTCTTCTATCACTAGAGTAAAGCTCGTTACCCGCCCACCTCAGGCATCGTTCCCGCCCAAGTCCCTATCGTTACGCGCCCGGGCTTCGCCTGGGTTTTGGGTTTGAGGTCAGTGACAGTGTGCTTGCGACGTGATGTTGTTTATTGTCGAAACAGACCAACCCTTCCCCTTCCGTTCCCAAGCATCATTCCCTTAGCTGCTCTAATGCGGTGATGAGGACCAGCTTTTTTTCTTTGTTCCTTCAACAGTGAAAATGGATTTTTTTTTTTTGTCTTCTCAATTATACCTTTTTTATTGTTGTTCTTGTTTTCTTTCAATGTTTCATCATCTTAGATATAATAGTAGGTAAACCTTTAGACTTCAGAGTACACAGAGAAATTGTAAAGACAATGTTATTATGTGAAGGCAAGACAATAAAAACTAAAGGAAATAATATAAACTACATATAGTAATATAAATAGAAAAGACCATAACCATTCGCAGTTGCAAACTTCGGATTGTTTACGGTAAAGATACAGAGATCGTCAAACGGCGGTAATAAATTCTGAGAACAGAGGAAGAGAGAGAGAAGGGGACTTGAGGGAGGAGCTGCTGGTCGCTAGCTGCTATTACCTGTGGGTTAATTAGATGCACATTATTCTGTTGTTTCAAGCCTGATAAGGCATGCTTACTTTACCAGCGTCTTTTCTCATGAATACACGATTGCTTCATCCACTGTCTCCTGGTGAGTAAACGATTACACAACCAGGGTTATCTAGGTCTCCTCTGGTGGTTACGCGATTACTAAACCCGGGTTTTTCAAAAGTAATCTCGGGTCCCGGGGGCTAATAGGTATTTCGGGACCCGGGTACCCGGTTACTTTTTGCCCGGGCCTACT
>JAWQUT010000532.1:260421-274173 GCA_033807755.1 Ellobium chinense | reverse complement strand
CCTCCCTCCCCCCTCAGCTCTAAAGCCAGTTACTCATTCAGAGTCGAGTGTGGAAATAAGAGTGAAGTGTCTTAAAAATTTCAATATTTGTATTTATAACTTAAATATTATACTCTTGTCGACATTGTGTTTTGAGGTATCAAAAATGCAACTGAAGCGCCTTACCTTACCTTACCTTACCTTACCTTACCCTACCTTACCTTACCTCACCTTATCTTATCTTGCTTACTAATGTGCAAAGAAAGGAAGTAACTGGGAAAGAAAGTGAAACGCTGTGCGTTCATTATTTAGCTATTATGTATGTGGTTTCTGTACGTAGATCTTTATTATTATCTGTATCTTGTGCTGTCCCGTTGCTATTGCACATACTCTGTTGTTCGCAGCGTATCACAGTTGTGGTCTGGCTTTGAGAAAAATAAACCTATTAATCTTATTGTTAAACTTGTTAAAGTTAACTTCTAATTCCCCCATTTCACGTAGGTGTTAATGAAAATCTGGCTTCTGGGCTATGGATCACCAGAGCGCTGCTTCGCGGCGACTAACATGGCGTTATTATTGATGTGGGTTATGATTTTCGTCATGTAAATCGTGATCTGTCAGTGTTTGCGTAATAGGAGGGATAGTCTGAGACAGAAAAATTCATTTTGTATGATTCGGAGACAGGTCAGGCATCGCCGAAAACAACTTAATAATCATGACTTACACAGCAGATTTGAACCAAATCGGTCTAGAAATGAATTGATATGGCCTGTTACAAAAAAAAGTCTTCATATTGTTATTACATAACATCACTGAATAATTCCAATTGAATTTTGATCTTAGCTTTGCACGTGCTAACAATGAATGCGCTTAAGTGATTGATTACACGTAGGTGATAAAGATAATGACATTCGGTCTGTCACCACCGAAAAACCACAGAACGTGAGAAACATTAACCATCGTCTGTGTGTTACAAAAATGGCATAAGACATTCGTCACGGTTTTCAGAGAACGTGGGGAAAGGTGTTGATGACAAAGCAAAATTAAAAAAAAAAGAAAATTAATATGGATCGTTGGAATTGAAATGTTGGAAGTTAAACATTAGCTCTCTTTGCCTTATTTCAAACATGTCCACATGATCCCTGGTCTCATTCTGGTGCCCTTACTTAATTCATATGTTTCGAAATTTCGAAAAATACATTTCAGAAATTTAATCTGAAATGGGTTCCCTCAGGCAAGGAATTGAAGAAGAGGGGGGCAGTGGAGGGGAGGGGGGTNCTCCGTGTATCACAGTTGTGGTCTGGCTTTGAGAAAAATAAACCTGTTAATCTTATCGTTAAAGTTGTTAAAGTTAACATCTTATTCCCCATTTCACTCAGGTGTTAATGAATATTCTGGCTTCAGAGCTATGGATCACCAGAGCGCTGCTTCGCGGCGACTAAAATGGCGTTATTATTGATATGGGTTGTGATTTCAGTCATGTGAATCGTGATCTGTCAGTGTTTGCGTAATAGAAGGGATAGTCTGAGACAGAAAAATCCATTTTGTATGATTCGGAGACAGGTCAGGCATCGCCGAAGACACTTAAGGATAATCTTCAGTGAGTTTATGACTTACACAGCAGATTTGAACCAAATCGGTCTAGAAATGAATTGACATGGCCAGTTACAAAAAAAAGTCTTCATATTGTTATTACATAACATCACTGAATAATTGCAAGTCAATTTTGATCCTAGCTTTGCACGTGCCTACGATGAATGCTCTTACGTGATTGATTCCACCTAGGTGATAAAGATAATGACACCCGGTCTGTCACCACCGCAAAACCACAGAACTTGAGAAACATTAATCATCATCTGTGTGGTACAAAAATGACATAAGACATTTCTTCACGGTTTTCAGAGAACGTGGGGAAAGGTGTTGATGACAAAGCAAAATTAAAAAAAAAAAGTTAATATGGATTGTTGGAATTGAAATGTTGGAAGTTAAAAATTAGCTCTCTTAACCTTATTTCAAACATGGCCACATGATCCCTGATCTCATAAACATTCTGGTGCCCTTACTAAATTCATATGTTTCGAAAATACGAAAAATACATTTCAGAAATTTAATCTGAAATGGGTTCCCTCGGGCAAGGAATTGAAGAAGAGGGGGGCGATGGAGGGGAGGGGGGTAAGGAGGGTAGGGGAATAGAATCTTCTGGGAAGGTGGGGGCGAGAAGGTATAGGAAGTGTGATTTGAGAGAGTGAGTGATCATTGCAGTAAGGTCATGATTTGTGTGTTAGTTTTTACAAATCTGCTAGTTAAGAAAGTGGTAAATAGGTGAAAATAGTTTTAAGTTTAAAGTTTGTTATATAGGCGAAAGCCAGTCATATGCAATATAGGGTAAAATCACTACAAAAGCAAGAATCAAAAGGAAAAAAAAAACATATGTCAAAAACTGTCTCTTACATTTAGTCATTCACATCTCATTTCTCTCTGTCTTACTCTCTCTGTCTCACTCTCCAACTAACATTTTCTCTCCTTATCTCACACACTCTCTCTCTCTCTCTGTCACTCACAGTTACAACTTCTACAACATCCCATTAACATTTGTGTGTTAGAAATAAAAAATCTGCTAGTTCAGAAAGTGGTAAATGAGTGAAAAAAGTGTGCACGAGGAACATACAGGGATACGATGACATGATCACGATCTTTGACACTGGCCCTCTCTTGAACGGAATGGGCTGACCTCATTTCCACCGGTTGTCTAATTAATGAAATATAAGAAGATGCGATTAACCTTTCCTTGTTTTTTTTCTTTAGATTAAATCTATGACATGTAGAAACCATTTACTTTTTTTTTGGGTGTTAAATTAATGAAATATGAGAACCTGATATTAACTTTAATATTTTTCATATTCGGACGACACTACCGCGACACTCATATACCCGAAACATAATGATATTGAACGTTTTATAAATGAGTCTTGTATCCAGGTTAGCTCCGGATGGCGCAACTTCACACTATTATCTCCCCAGCAGCCCATATCATTCAGGAACTTTCTCAACTCCTTGGAGAGCATACAGAGTCAAAAGCGCCGATCAACAGCATTCCAGCAATATCTTTTCCTGCCTTTAGCCATCTATCTAATTTATAGAGTAGTGGAGAGAAAGGAAAATGTAAATGAAGCGCTCACCCAATGTTATATGCAACATAACCATATCGGGAGTCAAACCCACGAACTTTAGATCATGGGTTCAACGCTGTAATTATTCGGCCACATTGCGCCACCATGTATCCATATACCCATTGATTCATAGACATCTTCAAGTCCCGTACCCAAAACAAATGTAGTCAGACACACGGAAAGTAATTTCATTTTGTTATATTATCCAACATGACCAAAAATATGCACACACATACTCACACACACACACAGACACCCACCCACACACACAGACACCCACCCACACACACAGACAAACACACACACACACACACACACACATCCACACACATATATACAATCACACACACACACAATTTATCCATTACACACACACACACACACGCACACACACACACGCACACACACACACACATACACACACACACACACACACACATACACACAGACAATTTATATATTACACACACACACGCACACACACACACACACACACATGTATATATATAAAATATATATCATATATATTTGTATGAAAGAAAGGGCGACATGAACAATAGGAATGCAACCACGTTTGCCGCTACCACCACCAACAACAACAATAGCAGCAGCAACAACAATAACAATAACAATTACTGCAATAAGATATGAGAAAAAAAAAGAAGAAGAAGAAGAAGAAGAAGAAGAAGAAGAAGAAGAAGAAGAAGAAGANTATCATATATATTTGTATGAAAGAAAGGGCGACATGAACAATAGGAATGCAACCACGTTTGCCGCTACCACCACCAACAACAACAATAGCAGCAGCAACAACAATAACAATAACAACTACTGCAATAAGATATGAGAAAAAAAAAGAAGAAAGAAGAAGAAGCAGAAGAAGAAGAAGAAGAAGAAGAAGAAGAAGAACAACAGCAAAAAAAAAAGAAACAATAACAACACCACGATCACCAACACCACCACCACAACTCCACCATCATCACCATCATCACCACCACCACCACAACAACAACGACAGCATTCGTCATTATAATATCAAGCTCGAACAAGACCAGTTTGGTGAGATTTTGCCTGTGCCCATATTAGTCATGTACTAGTAATGAAAATCCCAATCTATCAGTGTTTGCGGAGTAGAAGGGACAGCCAGCTCAGTCTGTTCCTTTGCAAGAAAGAAAGTTGTGATTTGCGGAGCAAGTACAAAGCCAAGCTATTTAGTTTCGAATTTTATGTGGTCTAGAGACCATTGTCCTTTTCGTAGAATGTTAACATTAAGCGATAAATGCCGTTATTCGAATCGCCATTAGGTGGACATTATTTGATATTTGATCTTATGCTCTATCTCAGTTCAGGTCAGCGTACGTAGTACGTAAATATAAATACTGAGTCCATGATGGATTATGAAGCGCTAATGAAGCACTAATATGATGTGTTGTTGTGGGAAACCAGAGTAGAGGGCACCACATGAAGAGCTGAAACTTGATCAGTCGAAAAAATACATCATCCTTGGCTGTGGGATGTAAAGTCTCCGACAAAGTATTATTCATTCTGTGATTCAGCCCTGTTTTTTAAGTCTTTGCTCCTATTGCTTACAATACATGTAAGTACTTATACTTATACATACTTACTGATTTATAGGCTACTCCTGCGTTTCTATTTTTGTCTTAGTGACTTTTAAAGTTGCTTTTCTCACCACGTATATTTAACTCTCTAGTGCCCAGCGTATCAGATCTGATACATTTCGTGGAACAAAGAAAAAGCAAACCAGGATCATCACCCCACCATAATAGTGTGAAATCGCATGAGCGGGCATTAGCCTGGATATGAGACTTATAAACCGCATTATTACTATTATTATTATTATCATTTTGATGCTTGTTCCAGCATAGTGGATTCAGAAGTGATCCAAAAAGTGGAGCTCGGACTTTTTGTGCCATTGTAAATAGGACTGGGCACTAGAGGGTTAATAATTATTACTTCCGCTAACCTCAGTTCAACAGCAGGGCAAACTGTTTGTCCCGACTTTGCCGTCACGCTGATACACATGAAACAAAAAACAGGAAATTTTATTCTAACTAATTGTACATAAAGATACAAACAACGGTACACTTCAGACACTAGCAACCAAATTTAATTTGACGATAATAATAACAAGTTTACAAATTTAGTTGGCCAAGTTGGCCAAAACCAACCACATACAATACTATTTCACAAGAGTTCAGAAAGAATATAAAGCAAGATATAAGAGCATCGATAAATCATGTGAAATAGGACACAACATCCTTCCAAACATCCAAAATGTTGTCTAGTTAGTCAACCTTTAATTTGTAACCCTTCTGTTGCCAGTAGTCATAATATAACATCCCTTTAGTTCTGTATAAAAAAATGGTTATCATTCGACTAGCCGCCATTTTGCTTAGCGTTTGCATAACCTAGCAACGCCGAGCCTAGCAACCAGATTCATCAACTGGTCAATGTGTGTAAAGAACCAAAAAGATCTAGATTAACCCCAGCAGTAACATTTCTAACTGAGATATGCATTGAGACATGGGGTACGCAAGATAAACATGTAGCATAAAGATTTTATTTCACTTTGCTGGGAAGCTGGGGTGGCTAATTACATTGTCTAAGATAAAGGTAAATAGGTGTGCGTGTTTGCGCCCGCGCACGTGTGCATGTGTATTTGTGTGTGTGTGTGTGTGTGTGTGTGTGTGTGTGTGTGTGTTGTGTGTGTGTGTGTGTGTGTGTGTGTGTGTGTGTGTGTGTGTTTACGCAAGTACATGTTTATGTGATAGTGTGACTTTATCTGTGTGTTTATGTACACCGTTGCTTTACTGACATTTTGCCCTCCATAATGGCCATTCTCAGACAATGAATTTATCTCAATCCCTTTCACTACGTCACTCAGTTTGCTATATTTCTGTTTCTATTTCCAGCCCCCAGACTCCTATTCACTTGCTGTTCTTTGTGTCTCAGTTGTCAGTCTTGACAAAGTGTCTAATCACGAAACGTTGAATATTGTTTAAAATACATCCATTATACATTTTTCAGAAAGTTTTGTGTCATACCTGGTCAGAATCATATTTAATTATAATGAGAAATAAAATCAACCTTTATTTACCCTGAAGGGAACATGGTTTACCAAAAGCCATACAGTGTTACATATTTCAATCCCTATAACACATAATATTATTATATGTGCAACAGTGAACTTGATATATAATATTACTATATTCTATAGACCACTTCGGGCTACTGTTGTGAGAGCTTTCCAGGTTCTAATTTTTGACTTTATGGAGGGGAAGTTGTCGGCTTCCTTCATGACGTACACTTTGCACTATTTCGCACGAATGCACTGGATGTTTTACATCGACCTCAGAATGTGCTAGAGCGCTTCAAATGTTTCAATAAGAACAACGTCTGTCTGAATTCATAGACCTATGGTTATGTTTTTTCTGATCGTGCAATTCTTTTACTTCCTTGACGGCAGCATCTTCTTTGTTTCCGTTCTGAGTCGCCATGTTGTCCAAACTTTCAGAATCACATGACAGTTCAGTTCTTATTCTGAAGTGGTATATGTGTAAATCTGTATGGTAGCAAACAATGGTAACGGGCTGTTTATCTTAAATATCATTGGTCTTCGCATAGAATCGGCCAGGTTGCCTATACGTCATATAAAAAACGTGGCCGGTCCAATGTGAAAAAGGACGATGTACTAAAGTCTTGAAATACAACTTTTGGAACACAGTTTTGGGGTCACAAAATGAATAGGATCTTGATGTTTATTATGTAATAGCGTTTACTGACAATAATGGATAAAGAAAGTATATGGATCACCCTAAAAAGGACGAGTAGATAAACATTTCCAGCACGTTCATGACACGTTAGGCACACAAAAGAATAAATCATATCGATAGAAGCACTTTTTCACTGGACACACAGCCTGATGCAACATATAACTAATCAATCCCTGAACATGTACAGGCAACACATACAAGAAATAAAAGTTACATTTTTGTAGTGAAAATCCTGGGTAAATGAACACAAAAATTCACTACAGAGAAAATACATCGCCCCCGAGAAAACCGTTCCACTATCCCAAAGGATCATTGCAGATACAATGTCACAAGTTCATAAAATGTCTCCTAGTTGTAATTGATCTGAACAAAAAATCATCTGTAAATATAAAGGCCTACTCAATCCAAAAAGTTACGTAGCACACTGTTTTTCGCGATTATCTCACTCCCTTTGACATGTACAATGAAAAAAATATTTGTAGACCAATAGACCTGTCTCTTGCACACTGAAGACTCAAATTTGGACCATTCAAATTGTGTCATTTGTCCGCAAGGTAACTCTAAAGAAGGTACCCCCAGTTATGGGTCTAGTACCGATTGTACCCGCCAGCTGCATCAGTCACTACCTGGCACCTCCGGCCCATGGAATTGATGAAAACATTAATTTTGATTGCGGATTTCTTCCATAAATGCTTAGGCTATGCTAGTCCTTAATGGGACAGTTAGTAGCAGTGCCAGAATGATAAGACTGGTGCTACAGTCTCCCCGTAATGCTCTTGTTGATCCTTTTAACTGTATTAACCTCGCCACTGGAATACCAGCTTACAAATGCCCTAAAGTCATGTTGCAATCTACCAAAGTCATGTGAGGCATGATTCAAAATGGAATTTCTTTAGCAAAACCAAGATTGTAATTGATCAGAACCCTTACATTCGGTTTAAAGTGTCTTAAGTGAGACATGCTTTGGAAAAAGAATTAAGATTCCAAGTAAAATTAAACAACAGTAAACTTTCTGCTGTTTTCACTATTTTGCACGTTAAAATGATCAGTTGGGTAAACATTGCGAAACTTATTTTGCTGAGTATAGATAGGCCCATTATATGAAGATGGACGTAGGAAGCTGCCTTTCTGAGCTCTTTTGTTACTTCCATGACCAAGGGATTATCGCATTTTTAGGATGAATAACATTTATGCCTGCACAGGTTTTAATCAACTAAAATCGATATAATATGCTTTCTGTGATTTTTTTGTTGTTGTTGGCTATTTTATAATTTCAAGTAATTCTCATTGCCAATCGCAGCCAAGTTTTAAACTAAAAAGTGTAAGCCATGCTTTATTGGCTGACAGAAATAGGAACTATCAGCCCGGGAAATTCAGCATTCATTTGTTATCAGGAGAGCATTTGGGGGGAATGAAAGAGACCATAGTGCAGTAGAAAAAGGTTGATATGTTGCTCTTGATTTTATCATTCTGTGGACTGTGATCGTGTGTTTGTCTGAGACATGATTATTGCATTTTTTCTTCTTTGCGTGGGTGTAAGCTTGTTACCGAAACATTAAATCATATTCATACCTCGTCTCAAAAGATCCGTACAGGGAAAACTTAAATTTAGAATATAAATAAAGAGTAAGGGAAGCAATTTGGCAAGAGGGAAAAGAAATCGAGTACCTGAGTTTGAAAGCCATGGGATTCCGCCGTATTTATTATCTTCGTAGGTCTTTTGAATATGTTCTATCGATTGCCGAAAAGTATTATTAAAGATAAACTGCGTAAAATTAATCAAGGACGACGATTAAGATGGCACGGACATGTCATGAGAGTGGACAATAGAAGGTGATAAGAATTGAAAAAAGGAAATCACCCTGGTTTCGACCATGGGAGAACACAATAACAAAATAAGACCTAAATAAGATGTAGTCTACATCTCATAGACAGAAGCAGAGACGCTGGCGGGAGACGGTAGCTTATGGAGAAGAAGGGCCGCCCATGTGTCCCTAGGACAAGAGGAACTAAGTGCTAAGTGCCAAGTTTGTTCAAGGTATTTGACATCTTGGACAAGGAGTTCGCAAATCAGGGATGGGTCTCCTTGTAACGGTTGGTGGCCTTGGTCTAGACTTTTGTTTCTGGATTTCTGCCTCCACATCATTGCCAAGTGCTGTGACCTCGCTCTCTGAGAGTACTGTCTTGCGTTTCAACGTGCTCACTCTGGTCTTCAGTTTGTTCACCTCTGTGTCCCTGTATCCAGGCTTGATAGTTGCTAGAAGTCGCTCTAGTTCATCGAGGTAACTCTTCATGACGTGCGTGTTCACAGCTTTGATCATTGAGCTCTTCTTCTGGCTGTCAGAAATTAGGTCAGAGATCGGCTTGAGTTGGCCTGAAAACAGCCAAGGGTCGTTGTATACGGTGGGCTGCCATTCCTGAATGCCGTTCTCGGCCAAGAGGTTGGTGTAACCACCGTAATATCGCGTCAATGCGGTGGAGGATTGCCGGAAGCGCGCGTCGACACGAGTGGAATTGGAGACTCGACCTCCATGGGCGGAAAGGATATCAAAGAAAGAAGCTTTAGCTTGTGTCTTAACATTGCTCTCGCTTGTGGTGGAAAAGTAATTAGAGTTAATTTCGTGCACCACCCGGATGTAGCCACCGAAGTGAGCGGATGAGAAGTAGTGTGTTCCAAACTCTCGGATAAATCTGTTGTACGCCGCAGGGTTAGATTCGAAGCTGGCGGGCAGCATGGTGTCTACAAATTCTTTTGCGAATACGTCCATCTGCAATCTCCAGGATGGAATGAAATCCACCTGGGTGGCGGAATCGAAAGCGCCCACATCGGCGAAGTAATGGGAGGTGTTGACGATGGTGTTTTGCATAGACTGGTATGAACGACTGGCCGAGAACCCAAACTTGGAGAAACTGAATTCTCCGCCAACGTTTTTGGTCATGGTACGTTTAACGTCTTGGTGTGTCTTGTAGATTTCAGAGTTAGCGTTGAGCCACCCGCCAGGCAAGGAGTTCATATGCCAAACCTGAAAGAGAGAAAATGAACACTGTTTTCTCGTAGATCCCTATAAGGCCTACTCTTCTTAATCGCAAATTCAATGCCGAGGACGTCAGGGAAAAGAGGCAGAGATTAGATACCACTTGTCATTACGTGGAAAGGACAACGGTTTGTTATTTAAACAGGCAGATGTCAGGGCCGGCTATCACGGGGTATAGGGCTGTGTATAGATCTTAAAAATCGCCGAGGGATACTTCCTTTTCATGAGCGCTACACACACATAGACACAGACACAGACACAGACACACACACACACACNCTGCATTCAATCACTGCTGTGTGCTACAGAAGTTGATACAACTTAATTCTTTTCTCTGTGAAGCCACAGCAATGACTGTGAGGGACATTACTGACAAACATATGGTCATCACAGTATGTATCATGGCCTTAAGATGTGTATAAGAGACAGCTCCCACATACACACACACACACACACACACACACACACACACACACACACACACACACACACACACACACACAAACACACACACCAAACATCATCACCAATTAACAAGCTAATCACCAATGATAGCAGCGGTTTCATCACCACTATTGAATCCAGTACCTCCACCATTACCTAAATCAACTAAATGTTGTAAGAAATATCTAATCCAAGTCTCGCGGAAAAAAAAAAAAGCATTTTGCTTACCTGATCAGGAAGCTGGTAGTCTCCGCCCCTGGGACTCCTCCATGTCCGGCGCTGATTACAGGTAAAGTTGACCACTGGATATTTGAACCCACTGGATCCTAGCGGCTCCAAGGGAAGTAAATCTAGCTCTGTGATGTCTACACCTCTAAGCATTCTGCGGATCCCGGGCGGAGGGTTGGAACAGCTCTTAGCCAAAGGGACAATGAGGGAGATGGTGAGTGTCAAGACAGCTGGTGTCCAGATGGGATAGGAGTGATGAATCCACATTATGGAAGCCTGAGGATGAGAGAAATGAAGCTAGCACTAAAACGACATATTAACGATAATGATGATAATAGCCAGATAGATTGGCCTGAAGCTGCTTCGGTTCTTTCGGGTAAAGCTCGGTCTGCCATTTTTTTTTGTTTGTTTAAAATTCAAATTCGCACAAGTCACTTAAGAAGGTGTAAAATGATACAAAAAGTGGTCGGTATAGACTTTGTTCTCGAAGTAACGAACAAAAAAGTTTTAATTTGAAGAATCTTTCAATCGACCCCAACTTGCTCTCGACTTAGCCAACAAAAAGACCAATCGACCAAACCAAAAAGCCAGCATTGGTGTTAGAACAAGTTTCAGTACTTTTCAGATCACACACAGAATATTTGCTGTGGATTAGAGAGTAGATTTCATTCAGGAGGTCTTGATGACAGAAAATGTACACCAAAGATGGTGTCACAGATGGTGGAAGACAAGACGCCAGGTTCTATCTATCTGGATAGTAGATACTGAGTAAGATGTCTGGATTACACATCAAAAACAGCCGGAGCATACTACTGACAGAATGATATTCAGCTGTGTTGAGGTCACAGCTGATACGGCACACGGTATGAGGGCTATCTAGCTAAATAGACAGAGTACATTGTGGAGAATACTTGAATTGAATGTATGATATTGAAGAAGATAGGAGGCAGTGACAGACAAACATGAGACTGGCACCACTGAGCACATACTGAACGCACTTTTTGAATGGAAGTTGTGTTTATCAGAATTCAACATTCTCTTTCGTTATCTGCAAAATATTAACAGCCATACTCGAACGGCTACTCCACAAATCTGTATTTGAAATACACATCTACAGGACACTGCTAAAATACGATGCCACCAAAACTAGACTTTAGTTCTCGTGATATTTGTTCATTCGTGAAGGTTTGTGTAGAACTTTAGACAGTCTGCCACTCAGATTTCTGAAACTTTACTAGGCAGTTCTTTAGCCTCTCTGGCCTCTAGAGCCACAATGTTTCGTTGGACTAAGCATTTTCTGGGGTAAGGCCTGAAATTTCACAGTTACCACTCCCCAAACAAAGGCTCGCATCAAAGACCAAATCGACATAGACAGTCGAACGACGACATCTCAGATAGCTCTTGCAATGGGGATTAGTTCGTCACTGTAAAAACCAGATTGAAAAGAGATTTAAACCTCAGGAAAATTTCTGCTAGATGAGTCCCCATACACTGAATGAAGAAAACCAAGGTCATTGCTGGTAACAGACGTGATTAGCGGTTTCATCTTGTAGATAAGATCATCTGTTACTGGTTGCTGTCAGCACTGTAATTAATTATACAGATTGTATGGATAATTATATGTGGGAGTTTGTGTCGTATTTCACTTTGTAGTGTAGATCTTGTATCAGTGATTAGATTCTGAATTGATTTTGAAGTTCATACAATTTATTGTAGGCCTACTCAACCGGCATGCTGACTCGCTTACGTAAAAAAACACGGGTTATTTAACATGCATCCGAGGGAAAGAGTGAAACTCGCTAAGAAGGAAGAAAGGATGGTAGAAGAGAGAAGAATCAAATAAACACTGAGAGATTAAAAAAAGAAAAAGATAGACAGAAGGAACCAATGAAACGAAATGAAACAAAATAAAGAAGCAAACAAATGTCCATCAGTAGATACTACGTCTACATCCAACAACGCCAACAAGAGAATTTTGGGATGCCACATTAATCGCTTGGAGTCTAAGAGGAAATCTTACATATACAAATACGGCCAAAACAAACATAAAAAAAAGTTATATAGATGTCAAATCACAACACGCCGAGGTCACTGCGTTAGTATGAAATATCCATCTGATATCTTTGCTAAATGTCAACTGCATAAGATTTCAAGTAAAGAAATGACTAAAGTTTGAAAGTAAGGAAACTCCTTTTGGCTCACTCAATATATAAAGTGTAAGGCCTCAGGAACACAGTGGAGCTCACCAAATAAAATTTCTGAGGACAGATTCATAGTTTAGTGTTTGTGAGGTGGTCGACTTCGTGAGTAAAATCTGATACACATATGTAACACTCAGGAGATTCACGTACACACACACTCACTCACTCACACACACACACACACACACACAGACACACACACACACAGACACACACACACACACACACACACACACACACATACACACACACACACACACANACACACACACACACACACACACACACACACACACACACACACACACACACACACACACACTTTGTGGATGACAAAGTTGACAGTTCACTTACCCTCATGAAGAATACAGAAATTTAGAGCCTGGTCTTCAGTGGTCACAGAGCAGTCATAATCATCTTTCATTGTCTTTTAGCATGGATCTTACGTGTACAAAATGAATGTTTCACTATTGTCAAATGTTGATTGCGTTTATGTGATTTAGAAGATAATAACGAAGGCTGATACTGATTTAAGGTTTGATGTTGTGACATTTTACAGGATTACTTTAACCAGAAACAACAGCACCTATCAATAAAGAACTCACTTATGATATCATATTATTTGGCTTACGAAGAACATCGTGTATGTTATATTTTGATATTTTTAAATATATGTACTTTTACTCCCATGATCGCTTAAAAGGGCGGGGGAAGGGGGATATCTGTCTTAGATGAAAGAAACAATAACAAGAAAGATATCCTCTTTCCTCCTCTTACCCCCATCATCCGACCCACTTTGCACCAACGCCTTTACACATAACAGACTTTTGTGCAGTTTGTTTTATTATTTTCAAATCCCTGTACTTTTACCACCATAATCACTTGAAAGGGTCAGGGGGGG
>JAWQUT010000532.1:202593-236497 GCA_033807755.1 Ellobium chinense | reverse complement strand
TAGGTCTGTAATTCTACTTTCAATACTGGGTATAGGTCTGTAATTCTACTTTCAATACTGGGTGTAGGTCTGTAATTCTACTTTCAATACTGGGTATAGGTCTGTAATTCTACTTTCAATACTGGGTGTAGGTCTGTAATTCTACTTTCAATACTGGGTATAGGTCTGTACTTCTACTTTCAATACTGGGTATAGGTCTGTAATTGTACTTTCAATCCTGAATCCATGTCTGTAATTCTACTTTTAATATTGGGTTCTACAGCTTAGGGACTATATTTCACCTCCCCGTTTCCTTTTTTCGACTGCCCTGCTTCCAGTGATAAGGGCCCCGNGGGGGGGGGGGGGGGGGCAAATTTTGATTGAATAGGAAACTGTACATTTTACTTTATTTTGCCACACATTATTTAGCCCTGGGCTGGAGCTGTCAGGTCAAGGGTGTGCTCAGGCGGAGGAAAAGGGGCTTGGCGTTGGTCACTTAAAAAAAAGGTAGGGTGTGTTTATAAATAACAACCAAGCTCAAAATTTCATTGGGCTTGCTGGAATTGGGACAGTTTTAAAACTTGGACCACACAGTGAGCTTAAATCTGATAAGGGTCTGGGTGAAAGCTAAAACTTTGGGTTCAGAGGGCAGCTCCAAGTGTTCATAGAGCCCATTGAGGACAAAAGGCTCCAGTTGAATTGCAAGTCTGTAACATTAAAGTGAAGATACTGATGGTACCAGACCGGTCGCACCTTGGTTATATACCCCTTCTTTATATTCCTCGTAGAATCATAGAGTGACCATCTGCTTTCTACACACGTATCAATCACTGAGACTATGGTCCTCAGCCTGCAAGAGTGAAGTTCTAAAATCATGTAAAGATTTTGCGTGGTTTCACAAGAATGGATGATGGTCAGATAAGTACAGTTTTCGGGTTACACACGCCCAAATCTTTTTGCTATATATTTACTACGTAATGTCGACTGCCGTGACTCCAGTTCTAATTTCGCTGGCTATTCCCACTCATCAGTAATGAGGATTTTCATCTGATCTATAGTACATTACTTTTAATAGCCCATGACAAGTAAAGTTTTTTGCTGTGCCTCTTCGTTTGACCCAGACCGATGAAAAGCCAGCTGAGGCCTTAGGCTGTTTCAAGAGAACAGGGGGTTAGCTCACTGGCAACCCCCACCTTTTGAAACCTCTGACCAGAAATAGTGCAGTTTTAATTTAACCTAAACTGGCCAGGAAAGGGATATTTGCGTTAGACCAGATCACAGCTAAGGTTATTAAGTCCCTGAGAAGAAGAAAATATGATGTGATAAATAGATCACCCCTACTACTAAGTCCAGCTCCAGTGATTTCAAAATTAATGAGCGTACTGTAACCTTTAAGACAGAAAACAAAAACAAACCCTCAACATCAATAGGCTCTAAGCCGTCTGATCTGCCTGTGACATATCACAA
Organism: Ellobium chinense; assembly: GCA_033807755.1. Taxonomy (NCBI): domain Eukaryota; kingdom Metazoa; phylum Mollusca; class Gastropoda; order Ellobiida; family Ellobiidae; genus Ellobium; species Ellobium chinense. The sequence continues at coordinate 235,051 of JAWQUT010000532.1, read as the reverse complement.
GGGCATTGTATGTTTCTTTTTTTAGCCTTGTAAATAATTTGAAGCTGAAGCCACCAATGGCCGCATGCATATTTCTTACTTAAGTAACGCACTGCAGTAACCATGAGAAACTCCAAATACATTAATGATGATAATAATAATAATGCTGCAATTCATAAGTTTCATATCCAGGCTTATGCTCCCTCAGGCGGCTCTACATTATTGTTACCCCAGCAGGCCTGTTCTCTCTAGAACTTTCTCAACTTCCTAGGGAGCATACAATACCGCTGCCATTTACAGGCGCTGATCTGGCGTTCTGACAATATTTCCCACTGCCTATAGCCAGGTACCCACTTTACAGAATGGTGGACTGAGGAAAATGTAAATAAAATACTTTCCCAAGGCGTTTACAGAATGACCATGATCGGGAATCGAACCCACAGTTGTAGTGTTCACTGTTGTAAACAACTACGTTGATTGATGTATGGATTACGTATACCACCACAGATTCAGAAAAACACGAGGCGGGCGCTGACATCAGCATACAAAAGAAACGAGATCTGCTTACATGTGCGTCAATGAATTCATGGTATCAGATCACTGACATAGCCATAACTTACCATCAGCAAGAGAATGTCAGAATTCACATGTCCGGAAAGCTAAAAAAAAAACCTTCCACGTGACTAAACAAAACCAACTGACGCTCATGTGTTTCTTTTTTTTTTCTTTAATTTACTTTGCAAGTCTGTTTTCTAATCTCAACGCTTGTTTTAAAATAACTATAAACATTACTCAGTTATGCATGCTCTTATGCCTCACTCTGCAATCATGGCCAGTACGAGATTCTCCTCTGATTCGGAAAGGTGAATTGCCTCAATATAGAATCTTACAATATTACAGTAACTACCTTATATTATATTGTCCGTGGTGACTTGTGAAATACTATTACTTATAGAGTCCTGTGAAGTAAAAGTGACAATATGAAAGATAGAATAATATGAATTGCGTTGAGGAGATCAACTACGCTTTCATAATTTATAGTGCGTAATTGTGGTGCACACTGCCCCTTATTTGAAATCGCTGCGTTTTGCTCGTCCACTTGGCACAAGTGCGCTGAATGCATTTTTTTTTCTCTTTTTGTTACAGACGAGTATATTTGTGTCTCAGTAATATATTATATAAAACTAAGAGAAATGGCTGCCTTTTAGAGTATGTAATGAGATATAGACTTAGAAAAATGAAATGCCTCTGTAGTTATGTGAATCAGCGTGCCTAAAGAGACATGTGCGAAGTCTGGTGGTGAAGTAACCATTGCATTTTCATATGAAGCTTCCTACGATAACCACCTAGAAAAGAAAATACACACACACACATTTATACACACATATTCACACACACACACGCATACACACACACACTCACACCCACACCCACACCCACACACACAGACACACACGCACACACACATACACCCAAACACTAATAGTACATCACACCACACCACACCACACCATCCACCACACACACACACACACACACACACACACACACACACACACACCACACACACACACACACACACACACACACACACACACACCCACACCCACCCACACACACACCCACACACACAAGACAAAGAAACACACATTCTCTCTCTCTCTGTCTCTCTCTCTCTGTCTCTCTCTCACACACACACACACACACACACACACACACACACACACACACATATATATATATAAATATAATATATACACTACTTTTATAATAGCGCATGACAAGTAACAACCACCCATACTATTAGCAATTTCATGCGCCCTTTTCCATACAAAATGCATTGAATTAGATAAGAGCATTCCGCATTACAGTAATGTACTATAATCTACAATGGGATGAATAGTAGTAGACCCCTTGTAAGATTTTCCTTATTCTCATTAAAGCACGCACCGACCAGTGAGAGTGAGCACAATAGAAATCTATTTTAGTAGTACAGGTGTATCATTAAAGGACTGTGGTCGGAAGCACAATTTCCGATGGATGGTAGATTGTATAATATATTGTATGACATTGTTGCCCTGAGGAGAAATGTTTTTACAAGAAAAAATCCAAAACAAAAAGGCAGGAGAGACAATTTCCTCAAATTTCATTGATTTGAACAATGCTCATTAGTGACGTACTATAAAGTGTTCTCATAATACGATAAGGGAAAGTAATCTGATCTTTGTTATTTTTTCACTGCCTAGTTTAGTCCAAACAATTGAAAGATCAACAGAAACACTAACAGCTATTGCCCGTATGTCACGAATGGCCATAATCGATATGAGATTTATACCCTCAAGACGCTGTGGTTAGCACGTGCGTACCACGCATTTAACGAACACAGCTGCCACAGAAACGCCAGAGAAAAATAACGAGTGGTTCAAATGGACATAGACTTCAGCCTATGCTGCCTTTTTTTTTCATAAAACAGCAGGTTTCTATACATTCACGTCTTCATTCCACGCCCCATACCCCATTATCCCCATAACTAAACTATCTTTTCCACTGGAGTCAAGTGATAAATCGATGAAGATTAACCTTAAACTGTCTTTCAGTTGATAAAGGCATGACATATAAGTCTTCAGACTGGTGGAGCTTTCAGGTGCGAGAACAATTACAGGCAAACCAGCTTACATCAAAACTCTCGAAAACAAAAGGTATACAGTAGTTCAGGTTTGTGACATCTATTAGAGGGGCAAATCACTCATTGTGTACAACCCAATTAATCCGCTAATATATAAAATCCCGTTTGGNGGGGGGGGGGGGGCTGCCAGCCAGTGTCAGAGTGTAGAAATGTGTACAATGACCTGTAATCTAAATAAAGATCCAATTTTAAAGTTTTAGGTACAATTTGAGCCTTCTAGATAAAAAAATAAAATGTGTAGGCCTATGTATTCTCATGCGGTCAAAACCAGCTAATTGAAAAATTGGGGACCACATAAAAATTCGAGGTGACCTTTTTCGAAAGACATTTGTGAAACATTTTGGGCGTTGACCTCCCTTTTCCCTCCCGTTAAAAGATCGGGCAAAAGAAGTACTTTAACCTCCATGGAAGAAATTTTCCGAAATCACAGTGGTATATGTAGAATAACACAAAATGTTAAAAGGGCCAAAAGAAGAAAAAAGCAATAGGTGTCAAAGACTTTCGGGGTTAGGTTTGGGAAGGGGAAGCACCGTTGGCAGCTTTCCTTGGAAGTATCTTGAAACCCTCCCTCTTCCATAGTCTCGCTTCTTCACGTAACCTTACCCTTAACTTTATCAAAGTCCTTTCTTCTCCATAATATCGCGGTTATATCTTACATAATGTCGCGTTTAAACGTACAGCAGCCCTTAACTCTTATCCAAACACATCTATGAAATCGAGGAGTCTCAGGATTTTATCAAATGGACATGGATTACTTGTAAACTGAGGTGACAACATGTTGCCTTCAGATCAGTGGTTCATCTTTCTCCAAGTTCGGCATTATGGTTGCAAGCTGTGGGAGCCTAATTGATCTAAAATCCAAAAATATCAGACAATAAAATCATCATCTTGGGCATAAAGTCTGTTTCTTGGATAGACGGTGTAGAAATAATCATATAACCTGAAACGCACCGCAAAAGTGGCGAAATGCAGTCATGAATTTGTTTTAAAAAAAAAGACAAAAAACTTGTTGCAGCACAGCATTTTCCATTGGTTTCATCGAATGTCGTTTGTGCGGACATGTTCTACAAAAGAAACCCAACCATTTTAACCCCTTTTCATCTATATTAAGATTGTGAAAAAAATCTAAATGAAGAATTCCCACCGCAAAGAACATGAAATATTCTCACAGTGACTTTAGTGGCTCTAGACCTACAACCTAAAGTTGGCCATCTTGGGTCGTTCTTGTGGTTTAGAGAGAAAATTTAGTTTAATAGTTCCAAGGCTTTAACAACTTGGCTTTTGCAACGTTACTATACGATCATGGTCATTTTTTTGCTATTGTATATATAATAGTTGGCAGTTGCGGATGCACAAATTTACGGCACTGGAATGATAGCCCACCTTGTCTATATCTATCTATCTATCTATCTATCTATCTATCTATCTATCTATCTATCTATCTATCTATCTATCTATCTATCTGTCTGTCTGTCTGTCTGTCTGTCTGTCTGTCTGTCTGTCTGTCTGTCTGTCTGTCTGTCTGTACACCCACACAACTATCTCATTGCACCGTAGCACACTGCAAACTTGTGCAATTTTGTGCGCACTCATTACCTTGACGGGCACACTTTTTTTCCTTTACTTTATTCTTGTTTCCGTATGTGTTTGTCGCTAGGCCCACTATCCATAGCTGCGCTCATTTACTGCGGTGAAGCGAAAGAGGCCATGCTTGTTTTCTGTAGGCGCTCCTGTTGGAACGTGCCAGTCAAAGTGAGGAAAGGTGCACACCTACTAGAACTAGATGTCTGTGACGTCTTTACAGATCAGCGGAAGAGAAAGTTCCGCAACATGGGAGGTAACCATCTACGATTTTAAATTTATTAATGGAACGTCTAATCAACGGTCTTGTGTCGGGGTAGGATGTGGCAAGAATTAACGGTGGTAACTGTGATAATAAACGATGCAAAGATATAAAAATAGCAAACACCACCCGCAAGTTAGTGCATTGTTTTCTTGCTCTTCCGCATTAATCGCAATCATTTTGACCTGATACTTCCTATACTATCAACAGCCCCTTCCGCGACGTCACGGGGACCAAACCAACCCAAATCATGCTGAGATGCATCGATGTTTGACTTCCTCACGCATCTATGTACTGGAAACGATTGATATGTTCCACTTTGTGTTCATAAGGCACTGAAAGGCTTACGCGGGGTCACCATAGCCGTGCGTATCACTCTTAATATGTAATTAGATCGTGACTTACATCCATGACTGTGTTTATTTGTCCCTGCAGCGATGTGAAAGGGATCGTCCTTAGCAAGGGAAATGTCAGTGTCTAAGCAAGCCAAGATCACTGCGACTAAAACGGAAGAGCGAAAAAAAAAATACTGCACTGACGTGCAAATGATACTTTGTGTACTTATATCTTTTCCTCATTCATTAGTACACAAACCACCACTGATTCTTGCCATATTCTCCCCGGACACAAGACTGTTGATAAAAAAGTTCACTAATAAATTTAAAACCTTGGATGGTTTCCATCATGTTGCCGAGCTTTCTCCTCCAGGATGGCAAAAAAGCCCGGAATTTTATTTCACGTTCAGACGTAATTTTTTTCTCAGTTAGCAAAATGCTGTCATGGGCATGCAAAACAAGTGTTCATAATATGTCCCAGATTATTCATAGCTATATGTGTCATACATCAAATGAAAGGAAATTAAATGTAGTTTTTGTTTATCATAATGAAAAGTCTGTAGAAGCAAACTAGAAAGAGTTTTTTTAATAGGAAAGCGAGGGGAAAAAAGATTTTCCATTGTATTGGGCTCACACGGTTTCAAAATACATCAATTCTAAGTTCAAAACGTGTGCCAAGCCTAGTAAACCAGGGTCAGAAGGAAATAAACTCTTATTATCTTTCATTTCCGGGTCAAATCATTGAAGAATGTGGTCGTAGCAAAAAGATTTCTCAGTTTAAAGTTATCAATTGGCATCGGATGGTGGCTGCGTCCGCTCAGGGATATGTGACCTTTCACTGGACGGTGCCACCGTCCGCTCGGGGTTAAAGAGTTAAAAAAAAAAATCTAATAGGGCTGGTGTGCACCCTTCCTCACTGTGATTGGTGCGCACCAGCCCTGATACTTCCTTTGCTAGTGACCGCCCACAAGGAAGGTCAATTTCGCCACGCCACGGGGATCAAACAAACTTAACCGAGCTGACAAAGAAATCTCGAGCAATGATGATTAACGCCTTTCTCACGTGTATCTTGATAAAAAGTAGGCCGAACCACAGTGCAAGAAATCTACAGAGAGGCCAAAGGTTATTTGTGAGGGCAGCGAGGCCGTGTGGTTTGTAAAAAGTACTCAGAGACTGAAGACTGTGAAGTCCTAGGTTTTTGTGTTTGATTCGCAGATCGGGCGGTTCGTGCTGTAGTGTCCGTGAGAAAGACACTGCACTTCCAGTTCCTCACTTGATTCGGGTGTAAATAAAAATGTGGCGTTAGAGCTGAGGGGACCTGCAGCCGTATGCATAATCCTAACGTTAGTTAACGCACTTCGGTAACCACAGGAAACTCCCAAAACATTAGTTCACTGTGATTAACGCATTACGTTAAATATCGTATGGATTATGCATACGGCCACTGAGCACTGCACTGCTAGCGACCAGCAATGACTTTGTTTTATTTGTAGTGTTATGTAATAAACATGTATGCTGTGTATTGTTCGATGTGTATACATTATGAATGAGATGTATAACATTGTATAACATTGTAAATCAATTTCCCTACGGGGTAAATTAAAGTGATATTTTCATTTTTAAAAAAAATTTGAATAGCCATAAAGGAAACAATAGCCTTGATTCTCCTTTCCAGATAATATTGTCATAGAATACACGGACAGCTGAGACAGACTTCTAATTGGCTGAAAATAACATGCTGTTACATGCATTAGGAAGACAGAATGGAGAATGGGCTCTAGATTTGTGAACCTACCTGCTACCTTCTCTCCTGATTTTGTAAATTAAACCTGAAGTTTGGGTCATTCACTTCGGTTTCGGTGTGGCCTTCTGTGCGGAGCACTTGTCGTTAAGGAAACTGGTTAGCTTGTTTACACCTTTCGATGTATCGGTTCGCACCTCGAAAACGAACTGCAAGATCTATATTTTAACATCATTTTTAATAAGCTCATTGAATTCTGCAAATAATTAAAGAAGACTTAGAGATTGTGGAATTTCTTGTAAGTGACAGTAGAGAAAACAGTTTATTGGCTCAAAGAGGGAAATTGGATTAGGCTTCTCTAACCTGAGAATAACACTTGAGAGCGCGACTGTCAATGTTTTATAACAAGGACGAGTACGGAAAAAATTGCGTTTTAAAACAACCAATAAATTTTCATGATTAGAGAAATGTATGGGAAATATATAGAGATAACCAAAATATTTACATTTCTTCATAATAAAGTATTTCTTGTGATCCCTGGCTTTGTGCCTTTGTTACATTGCAATGATTTTGTGATTTAAATTTAGCATTTAAAGCGAATGCCGTGGAAGTTTGTATGCCAAATCATCCAGATCGTAAGTCCGTGGCCCGCTCTCTTTCTCACTGTAGACAGACCAGGTCGTCTATAGGTCTAGGTCTTAGTCACATTATAGTCTCCACTATCATTGCCCTTACCACCAACTTTTAGTGAAGAATAGCTGGGATCCAACCAACCAACCAACCAACCAACCAACCAACCAACCAACCAACCAACCATCCAAGCGAGCAAGCAAGCAAGGAACCAACCAACCAACCAACAAAAAAACAAACAAAAGTAAACATACAAACAAACAAAGAAAAACAAAACACATATCCAGATAACAACACCACCAACAATAACCAGTTTATTGGGATAAGCCCAGACCACAGTTGTGGTACTTGGAAGAAAATACAATGTACGACTGAACAGCACATGAACATTTAAATAAAGTACATTTTTCACACAAACAAACAAGAAGACCTGTTGAGCGACTTTCAAGATTACCAGTCTAAGATATATAAGGCTAGTATATGGGCAGTCAAAATAACTTTAACAAAATGTGATTACATTACCTTTTTGCAATGAACAGTAATGGGCATGTAAGTATATCAATATCAATTTTTTTTAATCTCTAATTGCAAGCCAGCATTGGACATTGTAGGTTTTTTTTTTGTTTTTTTAAAATTTAATCATAAAATGCACGAAGGCATGAGACCTAAAGTTGATATTGGTGACGTGTTAGCATTAGGCAGATCTGACCTCCGTTATTTATATTTTAATTAAAAAGACAACAACAAAGCAACAAAATAACAAACATAACAAATAAATAATGATGAGTTCAGGGAGAGCCCAGGGGCAACCATCTTGATTACACGCATACAGTATCCAGGTAATCTGTAGTCTTCCTAATTGATGGGAAGTAAATGAAATGTGATTTAATCTGATATTAAGAATGAAATTTAGCTCAAAGCTATGGTAATACAGATGGAATTAAATCTGTTATGAAACAGTGGTGGTTCGTGATACTTAAACCTACAGGGGGTATGGTTGGAGTGTCTTGTTAGTAACTTGTAACATGTTCGCTTGACATAGGCAGTGTACATTGATGTCTATTAAGTGTATATTTTGTTGTTGTTTTTTCTGCTGGAAACGAAACTGATGTGTCTTTCATGGACAATAAAGTTGTATTTCATCTTATCTTATCTTATCTTATCTAACATCTACCTGCCCGCCATTTTGTTTTTCAAATCAGGAAATTAATTTAGGTATCTAGATTGTATCAGATCAACATTTCGAGGGGTGTCTGCTAAAAGAGCGTATCAGTAAATGAAGTATATTACAGAGATAAGGCCTTTCGCAGTGCTCTTGCCTTAATGAGCTTCAACAAAGATTTAGTGTGACTTCTAAATTTTAGTGTTACTACTAAATTCTTTGTATTACATACACATGTCTGAATGGAAGTGCACATCTGTACCTTTGTGAATTGCTAAGTAAATAAGTTCCACCAGGCTCACTAAGATCTTCGAGTGCCAATCAGCTTCGTGTATCTAAGTCTAGAAGAGCAGAAGGTGAAAGGGCCTTTTCAATCTGTGTCCCCAAACTGTAGAACAATCTAAGTACCAACATTAGAGAGAGTGAAATCGCTCAGTTCAAAATCAGGCTTAAAACACTGTTATTTAGTAGGGTATACATGAAATCTACACTTATACTATGGGTGGTGATATTATTCTGTACCGGATGGATATGAGGGCTGTGTATGTGTGTGTTGTGTGTGTGTGTGTGTGTGTGTGTGTGTGCATATGTGTGTATGTATGTGTGTGTGTGTATATGTATGTATGTGTGTGCATGTATGTGTGTATGTATGTATGTATGTATGTATGTATGTATGTATGTATGTATGTATGTGTGTATACATACGTTTGTATGTATGTGTGTGTGTGTGTGTGTGTGTGTGTGTGTGTGTGTGTGTGTGTGTGTGTGTGCATTTCTACAATTTACTATCAGCATCGATGTTAATTTTCATTAATTAAAGCCCCTTAGAGCACTTTTCTAAGTGAATTTTAGCGCTATATAAAAATAATTATTATGGTTATGATTTAAACGGATCCCAATATGCTCAGAATGAGACAGGTATAGTAAGGGCGGAAAGCATTATTCGGTGTGCATGGGCAAACAAGACGAGACATGCTATATTTTAAACACAGCGGAAAAGATGAAAGTTGAGCTGTACGCGAAATGGGCCGTTCTTAACAAAGGAAGTGGCGACAAGCCAAGATGGCAGGAACTAATGCGGACGTGCTAGAAAATAATGGAATGGCCTAAAGGTCTCGGGGGTTTTGTTTGCTTTCTGTATGTTTGGAATATTTCTGTATATTCTAAGCCTATTATTTCCCTGTCACTGGACGAGTTGCGCTTAATGAGGAACCCCCGCCGGTCATGAGTATCAGAGGTACGCTGTGCTGTGATTGGTAATGTAGTCGTCAAGGACTGCTGGTGATATAGAAAATGACGATAATCTGACCTTTGAGCTGGTCAAAAGTACATGTAGTCAGGATCACTAACGACAGAGGTTGTGAAATGTTCTGGGCGGCACGTCTGAACTGCTAATAGAGGACGTGCGTACTTGGTCTGTCCTCGACAGCAACATTTTCTCACCTCCCTATTTCAAGTAACGCCGAGATGGCAATATTCGAAGTAATTTCCTGTTTTGTAGTTGTTTTTAATCTTCAAAGATTATCTTTAACGTTCAGGACTAATATCCTGAAGAGAGAGAACCATAATCGCGTGTTCGTAGGTCACGAAGCAAGAACATGACTTGGATGAACTGTATTTGGCCTTTGCCTGAAGAGTTATTCCCCCTGGCTCAAGAGGCAGACTAGATGCTTAAGGGAAAAGGGATGACGTTTCAGCAGCTCTAAGCCAGTCTCTCATACAGTTTAGCTTTCCTGTAGGGTTGTAATAATTCCGTTCAAAAGTTCAGTTCCAATTAGCAAGTCAAGCAAAATGTCCTGCACTTTTGTTGTCTCAGTATTATTAACCTTCGTGATGCGGTGATAGTATATATAAATACTACCATGCGCTCGCTACCGTTCGGTGCGGCAGTAGTGTATATATATATATATATATATGCATCGCTAGACCAACCTCTACCTGCGGCGATCGTATTCATGCAGCCGTGTATCCTGACAACGAGTGCTAATCGTCAGGCAGAATGCCCTGATCCGCTATAATATTTGGTAAAACAATCTCACACAGCCAGCGAGCTGCAAGGCACGTGGTCAGCTAGTACTACTAGTGTTAAATCCTTTAAATTTTGCTTGCTATAACTGCCACTTAGAAAAGAATTAAAAGATTCATACAGACGTCTGGCGCAAGCTTAGACAGCCAGAGAATGCAGGTGTTGCATTAAATCACCTTACGGGTTGTCTAGGGCTCGTAGAGAGATTATTTTATGTTGGAAGACATTACAATAATTTTTGTCATTCAGATATTACGGCATTATTAATCAGTCTCTCATAGAACGGAAGACTTGCAAAGCTGAGATTCCTTCTTTAAAAAGTGAAAAGTTCTACACCGAACAAACGCACAAACAATAAAATCCAGCTAATATTTACCATTTTAGATTTAAGGTATCATGATATTCTTAATGAGTGACAATTGCTTTAGTTTTTTTTCTTAAAACTGTTAAAACAGTGTCTCATCTCTCGTGACTTCTACGTGAAGCTTAGGATGTAAAAGCTACAAAATATGCGTTGCGACATACCTACATATACTTATTACGTTTGCATTATAGAGATGAAGAAGTGTAAGGCCCCAGACAACTATTATGTGATCATTATTCCTTTCTTAAAGACATGCGATTACTTCCTGCAAAACTCCTGTAACAGACATCTCCCACAATGACACTTACAGTAGTGTAACATCAAATGGACAATTAAATTGTCACTGATGCTAACAATTCAAACAAGCACAATGAATGACTTGACCACAAAATAGACACAATATCTATCAGTAATGCAAGCAGTGTACTCTCATTTGCAAAGCAAATTATAGTGCATCGACTCAACAGAAAATGAGATTACCAAGAGTACGTTTGTTTGGTACTTGCCTCGTCAAGAAAGAGGTTATTCTTGTATTCTGTAGGTAGTTCTTGGCAAGGGCTACGTTTTTGGTTGGTGCGCGCCAGTCACAGGTAGGAAATATGCACACCAGCTGGAGGTTTGTTAGAAATGTGTTGTCTTTTGTCAAAACCGTAAGAAACAGCTCGGCAACATGCCATCCACGGTTTCAAATTTGTTAGTGTAATGTCTTATCAAAGGCCTTAGTTCGGAGGAGGATGTGGCATGTATTTCTGCCTCATAAGGAATGAGGCATCTATGTTATTAACTTGGGCTGGTATAGCATTATCAGCTGGGACTGGTATGGCTGTTATGAACTGGGCTGGTATGGCTTAGCAACTGGTAAAGCTACAATTCACTGTGGCTGGTATGAGTGCCATCAACTGCGACTGGTCTGGCTTAGCAACTCGTATGGCTACAATCACCTGGGGCTGGTATAACTTGACAACTAATGTGGCTACAGTCATCTGGGACTGGAATGGTTTAGCACTTGGTGTGGTACAGTCAACTGGGGGCGGTATGGCTAAACAACTGGTGTGGCTACAATCAACTGAGACTGGTATGGCTTAAGAACTGGTGTGGCTACAAGCAACTAGTGGTGTGGCTACAAGTAACCGGTGGTGTGGCAACAATCAGTTGGGGCTGGCTTGGCTTAGCAGCTGGTATGCCTGCCATTAGTTGGAATGTTTGGAAAAAGACTAGGTTTTGAATGTGTGGCTGAACAAGAATGTGCATCCGAGAGAGTTGCAAAGATGACAAAAACGTTTCAATAAAAACAACAACAAAGGAGAAGGGAGAGGGAAATGCAAGAGAGGGAGGGGAATTACTGGTCACTGCTTTTTGGACTCTTAATAGGTCACCATGGCAAGTCAAAGTTTTAGGGCTTATAATGCTGGATCATTAGGTTTCAAGGCTGAACAGGGTCCTGCCATCAATAAAATTTGCAATTTTCTTGGTATCAAATATAAAACTATTTTACAAGAATTTCTGCGAGTCGGAGCCATGTTTTTTGGTTTTGGTTTTGACAACATGTGCACCGTTGTGCAAGAAAATAAATGTTATTGCCTGCAGACAATCGCATATTTCTCCAGTGGAAAAAGAAATGTTATCGGCACCCCATCCGTGTCCGTCAGTCAGTCAGTCAGTCAGTCAGTCAGTCAGTCAGTCGGTCAGTCAGTCAGTCGGTCGGTCGGTCGATCAGTCGGTCAGTCAGTCAGTCTGTCAGTCAGTCAGTCACTCTGACAGCCAATCAGCCAGCCGGTGGTCGGTCGGTCAGTCAGTCAGTCAGAGTATTCATGACATACTGCATCCCTACTCAAAGATACATTAATTAAGGAATGCTCTTTGGTGTGATTAAAGAATCAAAAAAGAGACACAGCAACAGTGGATCCCCAAAGACTCATAAAACAGTGTGATGAACGTAATAAAATGTGAAAGGGGATTAATCTACAGGTTTGTGACACCTATCAGAGGGGCAAATCACCCACTGTGTTCAACCCAATTAATCCGCTAATATATAAAATCCTCTTTTTTTTTTTTGCTCGTTGAGGCCCTGACAACTAGTATCAGGGTGTAGAAATGTATAAAATGACCTGTGATCTAAACAAAGCATCAAATTTTAAAGTTTCAGGTACAATTTGAGCCGTCTAAGTAAAAAAAAAAATAAAGTGTGTAGGCCTATGTATTCGCCTGCGGTCAAAACCAGCCGAATGAAGAATTGGAGACCAAATCAGAATTAGAGGTGACCTTTTTCGAAAGAGATTGGTGCAAAATTTCGGGCGTTGACACCCCCCCCCAACTCCCACTTTTTATTTCTTCCCGTTAAAAGATGGGGCAAAAAAAGTACTTTAACGTCCATGGAAGAAATTTCCCGAAATCACAGTGGTATTTGTATAATAACACAAAATGTTAATAGGGCCAAAGGAAGATCTACGTGCTGCAGACTCAGTTTACATGACACGCTTTTTTAATAATTTTTTTTTCGTTCTTTCTTTTCCTTGTCTCTATTGTCTTCCTCCTACACACATCCCCAACCCCACCCTTTGACACACACACACACACACACACAGTGTTGGCAAGAAATGCACCAAATTTCACCAAATTTGTTAAATTTAAGATTTCATTCCTTCCTTTTTCCTTCTTTACTTCCATCCCCAACCCCACCATCAATCCCTCCTCCCACCCACTCTTAAGAAAAATCACCACTCCACCACTTCTCAGCCCACCCCACATGGTATTGTTAAAGGAAGCTGCATTTTCTTTAAATTCATTTGGGCAAATGCATCAAACTCGTTTCTCTAGGGCTTCTTCCCCAATCAATAACAGAATGATACTTTTAGGTTTTAAATGTGTGGTTACAAGTGGATTTGACCATTAAGGGTTGCAAATATGGTCAACTAAAAACCACCTGCTCATGCCAAGGTGTCTACATGGACACAATGACCAGCCAAGAGGGGTCACTTTTCCCCTTCCCTCCCAATCACTCCCAGGTCACTTCCCTCTGACCATTCCCTACTAGTTCCCCTCCTAATAGGCTACCATGGCAAAATTTTAGGTTTTAACAGTAGGTTCAGGGTAGCTTTCAAAGTAGCACAGTATCAAAAGAATTTGTTATTTTGAGAGATATTAAACTCTAAACTGGGCCGTAAGAATGATCTAAGGCAGATATTTCAGCACCATTGTGTAGGGACCTTTAGGTCTTTGAACCCTATTGATTTTTCTTCTTTTGGCCCTATTAACATTTTTTGTTATTCTATATATACCACTGTGATTTGGGAAAATCTCTTCCATGGAGGTTAAAGTGCTTCTTTTGCCCGANAAAAGGGGGGTCAACGCCCAAAATTTTTCACAAATGTCTTTCGAAAAAGATCACCTCAAGTTCTGATTTGGTCCCCAATTTTTCATTTGGCTGGTTTTGACCGCATGCGAATACATAGGCCTACACATTTTATTTTTTTATCTAGAAGGCTCCAATTGTGTCTGGTCACAGGTCATTTTACACACTTCTACACCCTAACACTGGCTGGCAGGGCCCCAAAGAAAGGGGGATTTTATATATTTGCGGATTAATTGGGTTGTACACAATGAGTGATTTGCCCTTCTAATAGGTGTCACAAACCTAAAACAGAACACTTGCCTATAAGGTACATAACTCAATAACGTCACTATGAGCATATGAGTTGTCACTCTTAACTAGCCTCTGAAAAGATTGTAAAGAAACGTTTTTCCTTAGAATTAAATCTTTGTGGAAAACAAACAAACAAACAAACAAAAAAACAAAAAACCAACACTTTTACCGTAACTGCAGGTCTGCAGTTTAAGAGTTGGTGAGGATATGCGATTCGTTATTATGGGCGTTAAATTGTGAATTGTAACAAAATTATCTCCTGAGGAAGTAGAAATTGTACATCCTACTGTTGTTTTACAATAGTATCGTGGAGTTTATCAGTTGGTGACTTTGTTATGCCTACGCACGTCTCCACTTGTCCTTCCGGAGAAAGATAAAAGATGTGAAATTATATTGGCACAGACGCTGTATCTGCGCCTTGATTATTCGACTCAAACGCACGAAGCAGGAAATTCCTTTTTATTTTCGTAAGCCCTTATGAAAATCAAGATGACAATGAAATCTTTTTAGTTGGTGCATAATATAAGCTTTGAAAGTGCGCAGTTGAGGACACTTTGCTGGAAGATGCTGAGATAGGAACATCATTGCCGATCACGTAGAAAGTGAGAATAAATTAGATCAGGTCTTTCATTGCACACATCCGTGTTGTAGTGTTTTCCACATCTTAGCGACACTTTGGAGGTAGGTTGTTGTTGTATATCTTCTTCATTTTCAATTCTCATTCTTCACTTTCGTTGCCTCCTTCCACCTCTTTTTTTTTTTTTCAACAGTTCGTCCCTATCCACGATTTATGCACCGAAGAGTTCTATGTTCACAATGCCCCGAACATGGGCGTAGTGAGGGTGATTTTTTTTTTTTATTTGGATAATCTAGAACTTATATCCTAACCTTGTTTGTGTGTCTTTTGGTGGTGGGGGGGAGGGGGCAGGCAAGATGTACACTAATCTTTTGGCTTGCTCTCTAAATCTATTTGTTGCTATCAAAGGGTGCATATTATTTGATGTGCTGTCATTTTTGGTTGCATCAGGTATTTTTTTACTCTTACTAGAACATAAACATCGATTGCTTTTTGTCTGAAACCATCAATACTTATGAGCTATGTCTCTGTTAACACCGGCATTTTCACGTCAAACATAACTGAACTGCCAGTGTAAAATAATCCCAATAACGTTATTACTATACAGCTATGACAATGACATAAAACAACGATGACACCAAACAAACACATTACGGCAAGACACTTGTAATCTATATTAAAAAAAAACAACAACAACAAGCCTGAGGTATTAAGATTTCCTTCCTCTTGCTCCACAAGCAGTGAGAAAGTTAGCGATGTTAGAATTTATTCCTGTTAATCAAAGCTAATAGAAGTGAATCCGTGACAATCTCTACAATGTTCGAATATTTATGATACCATTCAGGGTTGGGACCCCCCCCCCCCCNTTTAAGCCGGAACTAAATTGCATGCGAAATCGTGCCCAAAAGAAAATTGTCTGGAAAGGACCGACTGAAGTAAAGATCCACCGTGATACAAGAAAAGTTATTCGAACTGCATAATGTATTATATATACCTAGGTATTAAATATATCATAAGGCTTTTTTCTCATATAAGAGCAGTATAAGATATGACTGTTAACTGGAAACTGTTTCGAGAGCGTCCTTTGATTCGAGTTTATCTAGCAATTTTGACAAACTCTCGGTCACTTGAAATACTAAACAATGCCTTTTACATTGCCTTTCGATGCATTGCACTGTGGCTATGAGAGCGCTGAATCTGTCAGAGAGTGTACAGGCTCTCAGATTAGATTCTCAGGGTAAAAAAACTAGCTCCCGTTGACAAAAATCGTCTTACCAATGCTTGTAAATGTCTCATAGTTGAAAAATAACGAAGGTTATGATTGAACAGGCTGGAAAACATTAAGATTAATTAAACTTTATAAGACAAATAAATATTATGTTGGAAATCTTAGATTCATAGATTACATGGACTCTGTGCCCTTGGTTCCGAAAATCTGAGGCACCAAATTCGGGGCTAAAATCACGTTTTGGCATCTTTATATGGTCTACTTTAGAATTTACTGGGTTCTGTCTACTTTGATATCATCCATAACCATGAAAGAAAACTCCGCAAAACGTCACCCATCCCACGGAGGGGCGAATGCGACATTTCACGTGTTTTGAGTTGAGACTGTTTTTCGAAAGCCCAAAGCGAGGTCTGTTTCCAAGAAGTGACGAGAACACTTTTCAATTTTTAATTTCCGGGTTGTCAGCCTTCTGAACTTCTTCGGGGACATAAAGTAACGCAATATTATTTATTTGGCTAGTATCTAGCTTTTAGAACTCCCAAGATAGCCAGTCATGACCTTTGACCAGTGCATACACGAAAATGTTTCTATCATCTCTTGTAAATTGTGTCTTTGCTGATACGTTTTTGGAACATTTTGGTTTTGTAAGATAGAAGAGCTGTTGTAGAAACCCTCAAAACCTGCAGCAAATATAAGTAGGTATGGCATGTATAACTATTTTATTACTTTTGGGGAAGGGGATACGAGATTGGGTGAGTTATACAGTATAGGAATCGCCTTGCGACTTAAAGCTGAAAGCAGAAAGAAAAAGAGGTTTAATGTTTCTGTCTTTCTTACACGTAATAGGCTGTCTACAAGTTATAATAGAGTCTGTTCTCGAAGTGTCAAGACAATAATAAGGAATAATCAACTTTAAATAGGTCGGTGAGGTACTCTTAAATGGGCTGGGTAAATATTAACAACTCATATAATGAACGCTAAAGATTGCAGGAGCCAAACTGTAGAAGCCTCTTTGAGCCATTTATTAAAGTTTTCTTCTCGAATCACAGGAACATTCCGAGATGGCCAAATCTATTCCGCAAGTCTGGTGCCATCACCGTGCTCAAATTATATATTGTTTACAAGGAGAGTCTATTATTAAGTTTTTTGTTTTTTTTTCAGAATTTAATTAAGATGAAACGGGGTTAAAAATGTGGCCTTCTTTTGCAGACCACAAACCCGCACACATGAAATCCGCAAAGGCCTTTGGGAAACATTGCCTGTAACAGTTATTTTTTTTTATAAATTAAAAACAGAATTTCACCACTTTTGCGGTGTGGTCTCATGTTACATGATTATTTCTACGCATTCTCTCTAGATTTTGTACTTTGCTATTACTGACTCTGACAAACCAATTTTTTTTTTACCAGTTTGGCCCCTGCTTCATGTTACAGAAGCCTAATCCAATTTCCCTCTTTGAGCCAATAAACTGTTTTCTCTACTGTCACTTACAAGAAATTCCACAGTCTCTAAGTCTTCTTTAATTATTTGCAGAATTCAATGAGCTTATTAAAAATGATGTTCAAAATATAGATCTTGCAGTTCGTTTTCGAGCTGCGAACCGATACATCGAAAGGTGTAAACAAGCTAACCAGTTTCCCTAACGACAATTGCTCCGCACAGAAGGCCACACCGAAATCGAAGTGAATGACCCAAACTTCAGGTTTGATTACGAAATCAGGAGAGAATGTAAACTAATTCGCAGGTAGGTTCACAAATCTAGGGCCCATTCTCCACAATCTGTCCAAAGAACAGATTTTTTACTGTCTTCCTAACGCATATGACAATCTGCTTTTTTCATCCAATCAGAAGTCTGTAACCTTCAGAGCTTGATGTCTCTGTTCTTGTTCTGGCAACATAAGCCTCATTTTGACTGGCTGCAAGAAAAATGCTATGTCCATTTAGTTACTATGTTAGCGTTGTCTTTAGAAAGAAGACCCAACCTGCCATTCTTGGTTGCACTGAAATGACGTGAACAATAAAAATGATATTATTGCAAGAAATATCTCTGAAGGTAAGAGTTTCGTAGCAAAATATATTTAGATCTGGCAATGTAAAGTAGCGCGCAGAACAATCATAGGATAAGAATTGAAAAGACTTAGTCTATCTAGAAAGTGTCCGGAAGTCAAAACCATTTTGTTATTCGAACATAGAAGGGCATAAATATAAAAAGTGTGTTCAATAGCCTCGACGGTTAACGCATTGCCTTTGAAAATATCTAGGCTACACAAAAATAAATGTACCTACTGGTACATAAACAATACAAGGGATGCGTTTTTAGTTGCTGCGCACAAATCACGGTGAGGAAGTGTGCGCTCTTATTAGACGTTTGCTAGAAATGTGACGTCTGTTGCAAAGACCGAACGTGATAATGGAGCAAAATGGTGGCAGCCATCTAAATTTTAAATTTTGTTAGTGGGACTTTTTATCAACGACCGCGTGTAAGTTGGAGGAGGATGTGGCAAAAATCAACTGTGGAATGTGTACTAAAGACAGAGGCAAAAACATACGAGTAAATATAGCAAACACCACTAGCAAGTTCACTACAACCTTCCGATTCTAACATTCTTCTTTCCGATGGAAAACTGTGGCAGTGGGAGAAAACCTTGATTTTTTTTTACATTAACAGTGTCGTTGGCAAGGGTGCAGTGTTTTTATCCAAGTTGATGAGAGTTGAGTAAACAAAAATCTTGAGTGAGAATCGTTCACGCTGATAAGTACATTCTTTGAGTTTTTATACGTCTTAGGTTATTGGATTTTCTCCTACATTGCTGGTTTTTACCTTTATCGAAAATGATGATGCAAATAACCAGCGTACCAGAAACCGATGATTTGGTGAATTCCTTTTACGTAACGTTACTGTAAAAACTACTAAATGTTTGACCAAACAGTAAATGAGCCTTGTTTACTAAAGATTATTAAGAAAACTTTTACTACGAACACAGGAGAAAGGGGCAAAAATATTTCCTGTTAAGACAAACTGGCTTAAAAAGCCACGAAATTTCAAAACCATCCGCTCATTAGGAGAAAAGATATGGAAGAAAAATCTTTTTTTTTTTAAAAATCAACTTTATTGGTCTATTAAGTATGACATACAATGCAGTTTTTCGTTGCGTAGAATTCAGTCATAGTAAATTATAGATGACTAGTAGTCAAAGCACCCGCAAATTTGCGGCGTTATCGTGCAATGCAAACGACCAAACTACATATCTACAACACTAACATCGCTCCTCCTTTTGTAATTATTGTACTCTCACACGTTATTATGTGTAAACATATCAATTCAGCTGAAAAACTAAATAAACGCTAAAAAATTAACGATTTTTCTCATCGCCATTCTCTCTAAAAACCCGCCATATTTGAGGAATTTGGCTTTAAAACACCAGTTTGACTGCAGATACCACAATAGTAGTGATGTCATGAGCATAAACGTCCATTTAAAAAATAGAACAGGTTACTTGGATATGGGAAAATTGATTTTCTACATATTTCGGAGACAATCAGGAAAATCGGTGGCCACCAATTGTAAAGAAAAAGAACCAGTTGTGGTTGATTTGTGACTTACACATGATGAAATCAGTGGGGAAATTAACCCCAACGATGTGCATGGGAGGAAGTGTTTCTTGGCTGTTGGTACAGCCAAGTTTAGCAGTAAAGTTTAGGACTTGCATCTCTCTATCGGAAAGCACCGGTATTCGCACTGGTGGTTCACACGGTCAAAGTCATGTTCATTCTATTGATTCTGCTCCTCTTTGTAACGATGATTATATTCACTCTGGTGATCGACGCTACTACGTACATATTCTCGACCCGGCATCCGATACAAATGCTCGGTTTCAACTTCGGGGAGCGGAAGTAAACATTTCACGGTGTTGGTGCAAAAAGAATGACCGGCTTTACTGACGATTGGCGAATCGGGCGGATTTAAAAGATCTATCGGAGATTGTATTTCGTTGCTATACACATTCTTTTTTTTAAAAAAGGGTACAAAAAATAAAGAGGGCCGATGTGTATAGTTACCTTTTGTGTATGTTTCTACGAATTTAGGTGAAAACCGCATGTTTTTACGTCACGTAGTTCTCAAGAAATATGTGAAAGAAATTTGGCAGAAGCGTTTTATTAATATAGATGATAGATAATGAATACAATGTGAACGGACAAATAGATAATGTTGACAATAATTATACAGGTGGTGAAATCTCACGAGGAACAAGAAATTCATGTAACGTTTTTATTAAAAAAATCTTGACAACTGGAGAAAAAACAACAATGTTGTGCATAATGCCTGTGCATGTTTTTTTTTTAAAATTGCTCATTGCCTTGGACTGTTTCATTTCCATACCAAAGCATGTTTTTTTTCTTTAATCAGTAATTATAACTGGTGAGGTACATAATACGCATCACATCTAATACTGTAGTCCATATCATTCTTTCATATTTTAAAGAAAAAAAAAATTTAGTCACAGGTTCACCTGCACAAATAAAAATAATAATGTACTGCAGCCCACTTGTAAGAAATTATATTTAAGATAGTCTATGACGAATAAGTGTTGACCTAGTTTAGTATGTCCAAAATAATATTTGCCATACTATACTCTCAAGTTAAAACAAAACACGAAAGTCAGTTAACATAGTACAATAACAGTGAACACTTTAAAGAAATACTGTCAGTATATACAAAGTGCGTAGACATTCCTCGTGTGTCTCTGACTTTTTCTCTGCCTGGAGCAGAGTAAGGGGTGGGGGAGGAAGCTCCTCAGGTGTATGTTTTTTATATTTATTTTGAAAAGGTGCATGACACAACTAAGTAACTTCAAGAAAAGCAAAACGATACTCGTAGTGATCCAGTATTAGTGTTCACGTGGTGACACATAATGTTACTCATTAGGATAAGAAATACAAAAGAATAGCTCGCAGTCTTTGCTATGCAGCAACTCATACTGCAACCGTTATGCTCACATTTGTTTTTCCGTTTTGATCAAGCGGCAAAACCATGTACCTAAAATTCATACGTGCCGCTTTTGATATGAGTCAGGCCTTTGATGTGAGTCAGGCACTACAAATACAATGTACTAATATAGTTGATAGCTGTAAAAAGAAACTATCTGCGGTATTTATAGTCGTCAGCACGATGTTATATCTGAGCAGCTACATGTACATCCTAACCTGCACATGACAGCTCATGTCACTCAAAAATACAACACTTTTCATGAACTGAGTATAAGCACAGGAGTACACTACACTGTACATGCTACTACATGAGGAATGGGATTGGAGGTGTGGTAGGTAGGATGTTCTACAAACACACAAAGTACATCTTAGTATTTCAGAAAATGAAAAAAAAAAACAAACTTGTACATTTACTGTCATAATACCGCACACACAATGAGTGAAAGAAAAACATGAACATTGAGAAGGGAAAAGAAAATGCAGCAGGCCGAGAAAATAACAATAGCAGGTCGTGGAGTAAAAGGGGGAAAGAGGGAGAGAGATGGAGAACCGAAAAGAGAGAAACTACACCAATGACTGAAATGGAAAGTTGAAGATGGAAGAGAGCAGTTCATTGTTTAGTGGAAGATTAGTAGATAATATATCATCAGCCAGCAAGTATAACTGGAACATGTCAAATTATAGTTCTCACTAGTCTTAACATAATAATATATGTAATACAGATGGCAGCTAGTGAGGCTCCCTGACATATGTCGTCAGGGTGTATGAGTTCGAAGCTGTTTAAATGCCGAAGTCTCATGAGTTCGTAAGGCCTATGTGCTGCCTCTGTGGCAAACCAGCGATGCATTCTACAGTTGATAAGGTCACATTCCAGGACAATGTCATCAGTCTGACAAATAAGATTTCTGTTTCCGTGATAACGGTCCAGTATCATTTTCTTAAATGTAGTGTTTCTTGACTCGTCCTTCAACTTCATTTTGATATCTCCAGACAGGTCACTATATACGTCGGGTCGAAATGTATCATTGTCATGTAATAAGATAAAAGTGTCAAAGCCTGGATAAGTGTCCCTGGGGCTGGGGATGTGAGTTACTGTGGACGACGATATCTCTTGAATTGAATTGTTCATGGCGTCTACTAGAACATGTTCTTCCTTGTCGTTTTCTTGGTCTGTGTCTTCGTTTGCTTTGTCTTGTTGCGGAAGTTGATCCTGACCGTGATGCTGTTGATAATGGTCATTTTCGATAGTTGTCTCCTGAAAGCGCTCGCTATCATCACAAACAGATGTGTTGTTCTCAGTCAACTGACTATTCTCAAGGCCTAAGTCATCGCCGACCGTACTGACTATTCTCAAGGCCTAAGTCATCGCCGACCGTTTGTTGTGTGTTGTGCTCACTGGTACTCGTTGTGTCACTGTGTGTGTCCTTGTCTCTCTCAGAAAAAGGTGAGTAAAGAGCACAGTCCAGGCTTGTCTGAGTGTTGACGGTCACAGATGAATGACCATCATCTTGCAAAGCGCACGCTTGTGTAGCTGAGTCACGATAACTTTCAGATGTACTATTGCAATCACCCGATACAAATCGGGGCGATGAAGGTGGTGGGCTGGTTAACATGGCGGAAGAATGATGAGTAAATGGTGGTTTACAGCTTGACTTGGATGTAAGAAAAGACAGTAAACGTCTATGATCTCATAATTGCTGGCTTGGGGACTTTCGGCTCCACTTACCGAAGCTTGGGTGGGGTGCGTGCAGAGAACCCTTGCTATCACTGCTCTCTGCGATGGGAGAGGCCACACCGTGGTTCGCCATTGCACCGAATCGCAGGACGATTGTTGTAGAGTTCATGTTCCCCGCAATCTTGAATGATGATAGGCCACTGGACACTTATAACGCCTGAATCACATTTTCAGCAGTTGTAGGAAGTCCTTCAACTGACATTTTGGCTGCTGTGAAAGTTTATCTTAATTGAGAAGCACAGTTTGTCCAGAGCGCAGGAAAACACGACCGTCCTTGTTCAGTTGGCCACCGGAAGTCCCATGGAAGAAAAACCTAGTTTATTAATTTGTGAACGCAGTAAAATAATGAACCCAAGTATGTGAAATTCGTACGTAATAACAAGGTCTACGTATTGATATTATTATAATACTTAATATCGAGGTTCCACTGTATATCCTCCGACGAATGGCGAATAAAGACGAGTCGCGCTGTGGCGGACTTGCTGGAATCAGCTTGTTCCACTGAAGGCGCAAACACATTGTACCTGCATGCGGCACGCGGTGTCCCCAAAGATAATTGTATGTTCTCTCCGTGTCGGTGTAAAACTGGACGAAGCTACGTAAATCTATCTGGTTCTGACTTTGGCACGATCGTGTGAGGGGAGAGAGGTATGCTTACGTCACGATTTGCATTCCATCCGTGATTCAGATTGGGTAGAGTTGCGTTTTCAGAGTGATAAAGAACGGGGCTATGTTTGTTTGGTCCCTGCTATTTGACAAAATGGGAAGCCACACCCCTTCCATAGTGACGGAAGTATCATTCTCTAGGTAAGGCAACATGGCTGGAACTAATGCGGAAGAGACAGGAAACAATGCACTGACCTGCGAATGGTGTTTGCTATACTCATATATTATACCTTTACTTCAGTCATTAGCCCACAGACTACCGTTGATTCTTGCCACATCCTTCTCCGACACAAAGCCGTTTATAAGATGTTCTGCTAACAAATTTGAGACGTAGATGGTTGCCGCTATGTAACCGAGCTTTTTTTTATTTTGTTGTACAAAATACCGACACATTTCTAGCAAACCTCTAGTGGATGTGCACCCTTCCTCATTCTGACTGGCGATCACCAATCAAAAGCGTACCCTTTGCTAAGAACTGTCCACAGAATACGAGTAGGGGATGTGGCTTCCTATTTTGTCAAATTGTATAGGAGCCAAACAAATTCAGCCCAGACGTAAACTAGTCTTGAAGTGAGGTAATGTAAAGTACGGATTCTGTGGAAAAGCGCCTTTACATTATCTTGACACAGAGCTCATTATCAAAATACTAGATTTACCGTTAAGATATTACACTACATTTTAGGCCCTTAGAATTGGTAGAGACTTCACAAAAGTATAGGTTTTGATTTTGGTATTAAGATTTTATCAGTTCTTTGCAAGTAATTTAGCCTTTTAAGCTCCAGTTCACCCGAACTTGATCTGAGCTGTTTAGGACGAACTGCTCTGGATCTCAACTGTGCCTGTTTAAATTTTCTACCTAAATTTCAGTTAGTTTCATATCTACCTCTAAAACCAAAACGCAAAGCCAGGTTCTAAAACCAAGTGGAACTGATCTAATCTGAAAACTACTCAGTTTTCACAGAAATGAGCTAAACTTGATCATAAGGCTTTTTCCTCTTAGTAAAATGAAGTTGATCTGAACAGACTCTTGTAGTGAACTCGCCCAGCCCTGTTATCAAATACTGTATGAGTAGCTTGAAAGGGTGCATTGTTTCGTTCATAGACGCTAGCTGGCTATTGAGATGCAACTGTTATGATGAAATTAACACATGAGAATGTTAAGTATGTATGGGAAGGAGTGGAGACAGATTAAGAGATACTTATATACTGTATTAAGTAATATGTAGTAAAAAACAATACATGTCGGCCATGGCATCGGCAGAGGAGTTTTTTGTTTCCTCATAAGTGCCATGACTAACATAGCTGCAGCATGCCTGGAGCGTAGTGGTAGGCTGTATCGATTCTTTGTATTTTAAGAATTTCAATTAAATCTCGAAAGTATCGAAAATATCGTATGGCGTACTGTTTGGTAACCGAATTATCTGAAGTATCCAAAGTGTATGGATATTAAAAATACCAGAAGTATCAAAATTTCTCAAGTCTCGAAATGCCTACCCGACATTAAGAGGCAGAATCGAAACAGAATCGTTACCTTTAATATTCATAGTTTGAAGGCTGAACATCTCGATTCTTAAAAATTCAAGATCGGCTTATCATTGCTGGAATGGGCCCCCAAGTATCGCTGTGCATGTCATTGTGAATAAAGCTCTTAAAGCACATAGAGGGAAGTCATTGTGAACAAAGCCGGTAGAGAACTTAGAAGGAAGTATGTCTTTTTAACTTCCTTCCCACACTTGAGAAGATAATAATCGTGAATTAGTAATCTGTAGCCGGAACAATGCGTGAGGAGGATTATAATGTAAACACAGAAGGGATGGTCCGTGTTGTAAATGCACTACTGTCATCTTATCTTAAGACCTGGCGTTCACGTTCCTGCTTGATTGTAAATCTGGATTACTTAAGCCATTGACGCCATTGAATGTCTTTGTTAGTGGGAGAGTGAGACAGAGAGAAAGAGGAAAAAAAGAGACAAGATATGTCAAAGACTAAATGTAATTTAGTAACAGTTATGTACATTGTTATATATATAATTGGTTGTTGTTTGTTTTTTTTTTTGGGGGGGGGNGGGGGGGGGGGGGATTGTTGTTTTTGACCTTTTTCATTTATTCCATTGTATTGATGTGACATTACCACGTATGTGGTTGGCTTTCGCCTAAATAAATAAACTTGAAACTTGAAACTTATTTGCCCAATTTTCCAGTGTTAGCTGTGTTATGCTTCGTTTCTGTCTGTACAAAACACATTTTAAATTTCAATTCAATTCAATTCAACTTAATTTAATATATTCAATTCAAACTCTTTGTTAGGGTCTCAGCCAATAACAAAGTCAATACATAAACTACAGGAAATTAAAGAAAGTCAGCATTGGAGGGAATGGGGTAAAAAAGAGAGAAAGAATTAAAGGGAGGAAGAATGAGAGAGAGAGAAGAAAACAGAAAGAAAGAAAGAGAGAAAGAAAGAAAGAAAGAAAGAAAGAAAGAAAGAAAGAAAGAAAGAAAGAAAGGGAGACAGGTACAAATATCCAAACAAAAATGCTTAAATGTAAAGGAATTTAATGGAAATTTTCGGTGATAATAGATCTTTATCAGTAACTACTTATAATCATATAGTAACAAATAGATCTACATCTATATATTTATCAGCCACGATATAGACATCTCAGATTTAAATTAAAAAAGTATACTGGAATAATATTAATCCAATTGTAATCAGTTCGCCTTTCTCTTTATTTGTCTATTTGTTTACTTGATTAAAGTCTTTCCCCATTCCCTCCATTTTTCGTTTTTTTTTTTTTCAATTCAGTCATTTATTTATTCGGTCATTCCTAAACTAAATAATTTGTTTTGCTCCATTCATTCCTTAATTTGTCCGTCCATCCAGCCATTCTTTCTTTAATCTTCATTATATATTTTGATAGCAAATACAGTACGGAAATAAAGAGACACAATGGCTGGAATGTCTTGTGTTCCCAAAAAGTCTAAGCCCCCCTGCCCCAACTCCCTTTCCAAAAAAAAAAAAAGGAGGCTGTTGTTTAAAACTTTAACACAGAATTCCTTGTAACTAATATATTGTTATCAGTGATCAAGAAAGTGATGAATATAAAAGCTTCCTTCCTTTTAAACTGCATGAAATAGGCTTCACAGTTTATCTAAGAGATATTGTCTATTGTGTGGACATTGAGTTAGCCTAAATTGTGACATCTATGTTGGTTTCATTACGTTTACACTGTGATTATTTCAAACAGTTAAAGGAACACTGTCCTAGATGGCTTCGCAAGGTGCTACACTTGTGAACATGCTCCAGCCTCCGAAAGACCCAAGAGGTAAGAATAAACGAGATGTTCAGTTTTATTTACTCATACACGAACTTTAAAAAAAAAATAATTGAAATTTGGCCCACTAGTAATCAGGGAGCGTTAGTGTCTGGAAAGTATCTCGGCCCTTCTGATCTTTCAAAAGAGATGGTAGATGGCAGTATGCAAGATATGCTAAGTGTATACTATCATTGATCCTATAGATGTCTAAAGGCATTTATCTAGGCTAGAAGTCTAATTTTATGTTCTGCATACTGTAAAATATAAAAGACAGGCATACAGGAACTGTATTAGAGTAAAGGAAAGGTCGTTGCTACAACGCTATTGCTGCTCTAAGGGACATTCATTTCACTCTCCGTTAGACTGATACCGATCTTGCATGCAAATACAGAAGTTGACAGCCGTTTTTTGTTTCCCCCAACGAAGACGGACACCAGGCTTTAAGAAAGTCAGATGAGTAACCCCTAACGCCAGGCTGTCTTCCAAAAGGGGGAGCGAGGAAGAAAAGAGAAGGATGCTAATTTCTGCATTTGTTTCCACATTTTCTAGGAGGTTTCTTTGAACTGGAGATCAGCTACAAGGGAAAACAAGATTGAAGATTACAAAAAAAAAAAATATGCAAAAATCCCTATTCACTAAAACTTCATAGCGATTCCCAGTTTCAATCTAACCTATCTTTTCTTGGCTTGTTGTGATTAAGACGTGGTGAATGTATTTTTCATTCTGTATTTTCTTAAGGGTTTCTGCGAACTGGAGATTCGCTACACAATAAAAGAAGGTCTAAACGATTGCATGAGGTAATGCAAGAAAAAACCCTAATCA
Source organism: Ellobium chinense (assembly GCA_033807755.1). Classification (NCBI taxonomy): domain Eukaryota; kingdom Metazoa; phylum Mollusca; class Gastropoda; order Ellobiida; family Ellobiidae; genus Ellobium; species Ellobium chinense. The sequence goes on along the minus strand of JAWQUT010000532.1, from coordinate 207,312 downwards.
TTCACACTTGTTTTTTTTTTTATTCCCCATTTCACTACTACCCATCTTCTCTTGGCTCTTCGCCATAAAGCTGTGGTGAAGCTGATAATAATGATGATGATGATGATGATGATGATGTAATCCCTTCAGCTGTGAGCAGTACGCTCTTAAGTCCATTGCCTCTCGGACAAAAGCGCATGCCTTCCTCAGTTGTGTTGTTGTTCTGTATAGAAATGGGGAGTGAGAAGATGCAAACAGATGCTCACATGTCCTCTCTGTATTTGTCTTCTTGAGCACTTTCCCCTTTATCCTGCTTTGTATGATCATCTGTTTGCGTCTGCTCACTCCCCACTTCTGTTACTAAGTGCTCCGTTTCCACCTTATATTACACCTATATCAGCACTACATGAATCGACCCTGTCTTGTTCACTATGTTTAATTAATGTTGTGTGCACGTCTATGTGTTTGTCTTGCTGAGTTTACCAACTGAAACTTAACGGCCGTTGGTTGAAGAGGGAGACGGGGAAGCTTGTGGTGTGTGTGAGTCTCGTGCCTAGCGCTATGAGTGCTAGTCTTCTGTTCGGCTTCGGAAAAGACCCCGGCCACTAAGCCAGTTTTTTGGAGTGGCGGCGTGGTCGTGTATTCCAAACTGATTCCAAACTGACGGCAAGGCGATGGGTGCCGACGTAGAGGTCGTGGGTTCGATTCCCACCACATCACCTTCTCTCCTTCTTCCATTTTGTTTTTGCATTTGTCTTCTTAAGCACTTTCCCCTTTATCCTACTTTATGTGAGCATCTGTTTGCGTCTGCTCATTCCCCACTTCTGTTACTAAGTGCTCCGTTTTCACCTGGTACTTACACCTGTTGTTGTTGTGTATAGTGCGTTGTCGAGGGTTGGAGGTTATGGCAGGAGCTGGCGTCGCAGGTCTATCAGACACGGGCAATGGAGCAGTAGGTGTTCAATTGACTCCATACTATAATGGTTACATTGCCGACAATTTGGTTCGTGTGAATCTGATAATGAAAGACACACCTTTTGTATTTCCTTGAAGGTTTCTGCGAGCTGGAGATGAGCTACACAGGAGAGGAAGGTTTAAGGGACAGAAAAAGGAAATGCAGGAAAAACCCTAATCACACTGACTTCATTGCGATTCCTGATTTCAATATTACCCACCTTCCTTTGACTTTTCGTGATGAGAATGTAGTGAAGCTGATTAAAGCTCAGGTTGACCTGACTGTGCGTGTGGTGGTCAATAAAGCAGACCTCAGTGGTTTTGGGAAAGGAACGAGCTTTTTCCTCCGTACGATCGCAGCAACTTGGAAAGTGGTTCCCCAGCAGGAAGTGGGTGGGTAAGGAATGTGACCATCTATGACTCTGAGGACAAGAAACCTTGCAAGTGTTATGATTGCAGCTTTTCAAGTCAACCAATGACCAACTGGGCAGAGATTATGATAATGACAGCCAATCATGTCGTTCATAACACAAAAGAAGCCAAAAACACCACGTTCTATTTTCACTATGATACACCTGACACGGACTTGGATCAAGTTCCAAAGCTGACGGGGCTGGAGGTTACAAACTACGACATCAATGGAGACTGGAGTGAAATCAGATGCGTGACCCACGACACTCGGTTTGCCTGGAGCTTGCAAGCCACCTATATGAACTACCTGCGCTTCTACCGAGAGAGATATGTTGTATCGAAGAAGACAGAAGAGCCAGGAAGCAAATTCGACCAAACTCTCAACTGGGTGAAGTTCTCATTTGAACTCGAGTCTACCTTGACCGTCATCACCTCTCATCCTCATGGGTGTGAAAAGCAAATTTCAGTCGGTGAGTGTGTCGCCCAGAGACGAAAAGGCTGGTTCACAGATATGGTGGAGTACACATATTCAGCCCCAACCTGCCCTGGATCAAGCGGCGCTCCTGTCAATGTACTAAGCAGCCGGTCAGAGATGGTGGCCTGGTGTGAGCACGTGCACAGAGGTGGATCGGACGAATGCGGTATTAACACCAGCGGTCTAGGACTTAGCGACAGGTAAACAGTTGCCATGTAGATAATCCTTACGTTAGTTAACGCATTGCGGTAACCACGGAAAACTCCCAAAACATTAGTAGTGTTCACTGTAGTTAACGCAATATGTTAACTGACATATGGATTATGCATACGGCCACAGGTCATTAAGTATCATAGATAAGTACGGCAGACAACGATTAAAACGACATCGAATGGAAACACAAATCTCGTTTATTTGTATGGTTTTTTTTTTTTGCTTTTCTGTCTACACTGAAACCGTTTAAACCAATCATGTCTTTGATTCAACAGATTTCGTTTTAACCGTTGTGTACTTTATAATGTCATCCCTCTTCTCTTTAAACTTTTTTACCAGCCAAAGCACCCTTTGCCTGTATTAAAATCCCCCATCTACGAATGGGATCGATAAAGTTGAGCAACAAAATTTACAGGGAGCCTGAAAGCAATGATAATTGAGAGGGAAGGAGTGAGCAAGAGTGAGTGAGGAAGGAGCGCGCAAGAGTGAGTGAGTGAATGTAGGAAAGAGAGAGAGAGAGAGAGAAAGAGAGAGAGAAAGAAGAAAAAGAGAGAGAGAGAGAGAGATAGAGAGAGAGAGAGAGAGAGAGAGAGAGAGAGAGAGAGAGAGTAATTCCAAGGAGTAACAACAGGACTAAGTTTGTTCGGTCCCTACAGCGTCGCAAAAGGCGCTGTCCTTGCATTCTGTGACAGTACTTAGCAAAGGATTCATGGGCGTCAGTCACAGCGGGGAAGGGTGCACATCTACCAAAGATTTGTTAGAAATGTACAAAACAGGAAGAAAAAACTCGGCAACTTAGCAGCAACCATCTAGGGTTTCAAATTTGTCTTATCATAAGCCTTGTGTCTTAAGAGGATATGGCAAGAAGCAACGGTGGTATGTATGCTAATGAATGAGGCTGAGATAGAAGTATAGCAAACACCATTTGCATGTCAGTGCTTTACTTTCTTGCACTTCTGCATAAATAGCAGCCATCTTGGCTTGCTCAGAGACTGTGGTGCTAAACACGGCCTCTTTTGGGTCACTGCAGGAGCCACTCACAACTCAAACGTGGCCTACGTTTTTTTAAGTTTCTGCAATTTGATAAATTGGAAAGCCTTACCTCTTCCTCAGCAAACCTCCGAGTGTTGCCGCCATGTTGCCGAGCTTTTTCTTCCGGTTTTGTACAAAATACGACACGGTTTTTTTAACGGACCAATAGTAGATGTGCACCGTTCCTCCCTGTGGCTGGCGTGCACCAACCAAAAGCAAACCTTGCTGGGAACTGCCCACAGAATACAAAGAAAGGGTGTGGCTTCCCATTTTGTCAGATGGCAGGAACCAAACAAACGCAGCTGTGGTTCATTATTATATCTTTCCAGTGCCCGACTGCTGATACTGACCAAAGTCATTTTGACTCTTTAAAATGCAAAATTGAGCTTGGTATATACAGCGGATTCGTGATCAGCGCCCCCAAAATTATGAAAGATCTATTGTTGGAACATTCCTACCCAAAAATGCCAAGCGCACTTTTTTCTAAGCGTCAAATCAGAATTTGGCTCCAGTCCATGTTGCTCTTCCACATTAGTCGCAGCCGTCTTGACTTCCTAAAGACCGAAACTTCCTTTATGACCCCTTTTCGTGACGCAGCAGGTAACAACCAAAGGCAACCCAAAACTAGTCTGTTTGGATAATATGTCTTTCCAGTGCCCGACTGCTGATACTAACCAAAGTCAACCAGACCATGATTACCTGTCTAGGAGTGATGCTGTGTGGCTGGCTGATGACGTCATTGAAACCTGTGCTCCCGGTGTGGCTGTACTGGCCAATGGTTGCAGCACTGCTGGGGCTCCTTTTCTGGCTTCTCTCTGTGGTCTATCTCCGGATAGTGGTCACATGGTTCATCAGTGAACTCAGGTAAGGTATATATCGCATGCTCGAATGCGCTCAGAAGGTTGTCGAGAATCCAGATACAGCAGATAGCGGTTAAAACAAAAACGACCATACCAGAAGTACTGCTAGATCGAAGGGAAACAAGCAGGCGTCTATTCGTATGTCTAATCCGAAACTCTATTTAAACTGAACATAGGTCTTTGATCCAGCGGATTTCGTGTTAATAGTTGATTACTGTAAAGCAGTTTCCTTAATAGATCACTCTTAATTATTATACATGCACGATCATACGGGCATCGCACACCATAACTCTAACAGTCATTACTTCCGCTATCTATTTTGACAATGTCAGAGAAATGTGACTAACTGATAAATGTGGTCTGTTACATTAACTTTAAATGGCTGATGCATCTTTTACTTTGAAAACAAGATTTGATGACGCTGTCTAACTACCACTTGTATTTACTTCTTGCATAAACCGGAAGTAAGCGTTGTTGGAGTTGATCAATTAAGAACGGTCCATGTACCTAAAGGGAGAAGTACCTCTGCCAGTTGTCACTGAGCCTAGCTATATGTGCGTGTAAGATAATAACATACAGTGTTCCAATGTATTTGTGTTTTGATTATGTCACTTCATTCGTTGACTTAAGTATTTCCTCCTCTCTTCATTTTCCTTACTCTGTTGATCTTTTTTTTTCTCTTCCGCTCTGCTTAAATTACTAATTCCCTGCCTCCCATTAAGAAATCATTTTTATAGATCCACCTTTGCATTATTTTTGTTTTGTTGGGGGTTGGTGATGAGGGTGGTGTGGGGG
>JAWQUT010000532.1:180481-193237 GCA_033807755.1 Ellobium chinense | reverse complement strand
ATATTGTTTTTAAAATAAAATATTACTGCCGTGCAAAAACAAGACATCATAATTATAATCATAAACAATATGGCGTTTTGTTAGTGCATGAGAGAACGTCTCCAGCTGCTGCAAAGACGGCTGGGTATGATGTGATCGATGATTATGGTGGTGGTGTAGAAATTACCGAGGAATTAGTGGTGAAAATAATTCCTCCAACCAGTTAAACAGTGGAACTATGTTAAAACAACTATTACTTAAACAATCCCCTGCCTAACACAGGCTCATTCAATAATCCCAACTGCCTTTATTGTTAAATAAAAAGCATTTTAATACAAAACTTCGGATACAACACCCTTAGTGATTTGGAGCGACGACTAAAATGTACTATCAGTGTATCAGAGTTCCACTGCATTTCCGCGAATGAAAGCTACTGCTCATGCTGACCAGACCTCGTCACGTGATTAAAAAGCACCGAGCGACTTTCGGTCCAAGTTTCCTTTCACTCTAAGCCTAAATACATGTTTGGAGACCTTGATCCTGACTTGATCCCTAATGAATATAGTCGTTACCTACAGGTTCAGGGACATTTCGTTATTCTTAAATTATTATTTTTCGACCTCCGAGTTGATCTGTCTTGATTTTGTTCACCTCCTGGTACATGATGAACATTGTGCATTACATTTAATATCAGTTATTGATTTACTTTTTATGTGGCCTTTTCCAATCAAAATCTATCATGCACGGGTATGTAAAAACAATCGTAAGAGTAGTTAAACTCTTTTAAATAGAACAAACAATTATCTTGCAGCCATGTTCGATTTAATGATAAGAAATGTCCTACGACAAGAAATAAAAACGTCCACAATGACGGTGTTAACTTAATGTTCCTCAGGCGAGATGCACGGAATTAAAGGAAAGCTGTATTTCTTTTTGTGCCATTTTTATGCTAAGCACATTCCAATACAGACATTTCAGTTTTTAAATTGTCTAATTATCAATACATTTACGGAAATGAGAGATGTGCATTTCAGCTTCAAGGATCTTAGAAAAACTCCAAATGTTAAGACGATCCTCATTAAAACAAAAACAAAAAAAAAACAAAACTTATGAAGTTTAAACCAGAGGGTATTGCACAAAACTCTCAGGATCTGTTTTAACACCAGAAGTAAAAAAAACAAAACAAAAAAACTAGCATTCCTTCAGAGGATATGACTCGTGTAGTGCGTAATTCAGCAAACATTTTCCAACAGCTCATACAAACAATCTGCAAGAATGTCTAGTTTCAAATCTGAATCACCTTTTAGATGTGTATACGTCTTTTGATCTTGAGTATGTTTCACCTATTTGAAATTACGAAACCAGTTGCCTTCTCTCAAAGTGCCAAACCAATTGTCTTATTTCAAAATGCTGAACCAATTGCCAGGAGGAAGAAATATACATTTAATTTCCTCTCGACCGACCGACCGACCAACCGATCGACCGACCGACCGACCGAACAAGCGAGGAAACGAACGAACAAATAGAACGAACCGACAAATGAAGGAACAGACGACCGACAATTAATGAACGAACCATAAAGCGTGCGCAGTGCGAGCGAGCGAACGACCAAACAAACGAACGGACGGCCAGTCAATCGACTTTCGGTCAACGAAACGAAGGATGAATGGACAAACAAAGGAATGGAATGAATTAATATCATCCTGTTTTGTTTTCAACTGAACACAAAAGTGATCATGATTTGGCAACAGGAGATGTTTTGGCAGCTGGATTATCTCGACTCTTGAGGTTAAACACTGAAGCTGAACATCGCAAGGTGCTTCTCATCCCTCTCTCTCTCTCTCTCTCTCTCATTCTCTCTCTCATTCTCTCTCTCATTCTCTCCTTATAGGCATGTAAGCGTGTACAAACACGAATACTGGGCAAGGGAAGGGGGGAGAGGGGGTCTTTATTACTTTATTTGGGGGAGGGTGTGGAGGGGAAGGCTGGGAACATGTTTTATTCAAATAGTGCTTGACAACCTCAAACTACAATATTACAATGACAATTTAGGAGGTTTCATACAAAAAGTGCCAAGTCATCTGATAAACAGAAAAGCGATTTCACTTAACTCGGGTTGTCTGGACCTCTTAAAACATCCTTCTTCACTTTCATCCTCTTGTAAATGGTCCGCGCAAACAATTATGACAAAACGTGACGCAACTTGCAGTAGTATCAAGATTTTGGAGACGACGCTTTCAAGAAAGACGAAGATCTCAAATCCAGTCAAATTTAGGAGCTGATGAGACGAGGGGAATGAATCAGCAAATCAATGACCAACTCAAACCGGCTTGGCGTGGTCCACTACTTCTCACTTCACATTTTATACACACATTCTAGCTTAGAGTGCTAAACTGAGTTAATGGCTCTTATTTTATGAATACAGCTGTCTGAAACTGAAAGCTGTCTGAAAGTTTCTGAATATAGCTTCTTCCTCAATCAGTATTATTATTAAATGAACGCCAGGTTATAAATCCATTTTAACTGGAATAGTCGCTGGTAAGTCAAGGCAGTGTATGCCTGGATATCCGGACTTCGAGCTCCATATTATGAAACGTTTTCAACCACAGATAAGCTTTTCGCGATTTCCTCACCAAACAACACAAAATATGATGCAGCTGATGGAATGTTGGTGCTTTGATGTTATACAAACTTTAAGGCCAGACTCTACACCCACAAATTTTCACAAAATGTATCGAATTTTTTTTCCACTCCAAACATGTCCTTTATCCATCCCTACATCGATTACAGCATATAGAATAGACATAATACTACATTTCTGTGCATTCCTGNTTGTCTTTTCTACAAAAACAAGTAGGTTATTGCAAATCTGCCAACCCTCCCCCCTTAATTTTGTAAAATTTTCAAGATTTTGAATGTATCTTCCCTGTCTATACTCCTATGAATAAATGCATGCACAGATTTATTAGTTATAGTATATGTAATACGTAAGCAGAGTTTGAATCCTCTCAATGCATTTGTTTTCCTGGTAGAATAATTTGAATGAGTGGTCATATTTCATTATCTGATGATAATTTTTCCAACTTTTTTTTGTAAATAAACGAAAGAGAGGTTGAATTTCTGAGTTTTGTCTGTTTATTTGAAGTCAGTTTGAACTTTATATGTGCTCTAAAGTCTTCATAGAACTGAGGAACAAAATATCCCATTGCTGAGTGTAGTCTGGCCTTAACTGTTCCAGCATAGCCTTAGTTCGAAAACTGTAAACGTTTGAACTACATAAAACTGTCATCCAGTGCTAAATCGCAGGTCCCTACGGCAACTTGCTATTTATTCCTCCAAAAGTTGATGTCTTAAAGTAAGGGTGAAATTATTATACAACTAGAGTAATGGCTGTTTACGTCGGGCCTTTATAATAATCATTGCAGGAAATAATTTTTGTCACTCTAAATGTCCTCAAGACAAACACTTTTTCTGGAGAAAAGAAAAAAAAAAGGGGANGGGGGGGGGGGACTTGACTCAGCAATCTTGGTATGGAATTCGGAATCTCCCGAGTTTTGCAATGTACAATGCATCTCTCACCACCTGGAAAAGGGAGGAGGAGAACATACCGTCTGTGTTGAAATAAGATTGCATTTCAATTTTAGGTCCATTCTATGACTCCCGTGCATGAACATGGTGATACTCTGAATGGAAAAAAAAAAGAAAAAAGAAAAAAAGAAAAAAAAGAAAAAAAGGAAAAAAAGAAAAAAGGAAAAAAAGAAAAAAAGAAAAAAAGAAAAAAAGAGAAAAAAAGAAAAAAAAAACAACCCGAAGAAAGTAATTCTATGTTTTTTTTTTACATTTCGGAAAAAGAGCAACCTGATAAGAAGTAAAATCTGCTAATTGAATGTCATTTCAAAAAGATCGGAGAAAAATATAGATGGCAGCAATAGCGTAGACAGTGCATATGAACTCAATAGTCAAGTGGTGCCAGCCATGCACAGTTGTATTATCCTAAAGGCTGGTTATCATAGTATGAAGTTTGATGTAAAAATGATTGAAAGAACCAAATGACTTATCCATCCCTAGTGCGTTGTAGTTCTAAAAAGTACGGAGGCAGCGTGGCCGTGCGGTTTGTGAGTAGTACTCTGAAACTGAAGACTTTCAAGTTCAAGGTTTATGTTTGTGACTCGCGAGCTGGGCGGTTTTCGTTGTAGTATCCTTGGGAAAGACACTCTACTTCCTTTTCCTCTCTCGACTCAGGTGCAAAGGAGTAAACAATTTCCTTACGGGGCAAATAGATTCCTACTTTCATTCTCTAAAATTCTGAAAACTGAACCATCACGAAATTTAGCAATGCATACAAACAATAGATAGCAATATAATTCGATAGTCAATGACGTTATCGCTCTTTAATTGTAGACTTAATTTTCCTTAATGACTTTCCCGCGGGGAAGGAAAGGCAATTAACCTTGTATCGCTTAATTTTTTTTTACCGACATTCGACTCTGGCAAACCACGATTTTGTGGGGTCTAAAATCATGCATCTGAAAATGTTTCGTTTTTTTCAGAGGATAGAATAGAATATTAAATGACATTGGGTACTATAGTAAAGACTAGCGCACCTCCCATAATCTCGAGTTTGATTAGATGCCTCTAACTGCTTAATAGTGACAATATTAGCATTTTCAATGTGAGGGTTATCGACTTCATGCATGAGGTCACAGACTTCAATGTCGACTATTAAAACCGTTGTGAAAATAACAGTTAAATTCAACTTAGGGTTTAAATACGTTAGAAGGTAACACTTTGATGAACAATCAAGGTCTTTTCTCGCCGTGACGCATTTTATGATCTCGTCTTTCCATTATCATTTTCATGATATAGACTACGCATTAAATAAGTCATCACAGACGATATTTCATATCACGGGCACTTAGGCAGAGGACTTAACCACCAGGAGTTTCTGTTCCCAGAATCCGCCGCCCATGTCTCTGATGCCTTTGCATCTCTGTCTGCCATTCTGCACATTGGTAACAGGTAACAGCCGCACTGTTTGTTGATAGCTGTTGTCAGGAACATGTTGTGCCGTAAGGATTTCTTCCCAGACGAGCAGAGCATACTTGGTTCAGTTCCCTTGGCCGGGTGGTCGAATTACTCTAGGATAAAATATTACAGATGAAAGGGAAGAATGAAAAAACGAAATAATGTAAATCTTAAGGATGGATTTTTTTTAACAGTTCTCTAGTGAAATTAGATTATAAAAATTCCTAAATTTAGCTGAGAATAAAAAGAAACCAGTGGTACAGCAATTAAAAAAGGCAAGATAATATATAGCTGTCCACCCACAAGTGCTGGCGATCATAAATGATAAACAGGCAAATACTTTTAAAAAAAATGGTGTTGCAAATTATACACAAAACAGTATGCATGAACTTAAATCAAGCAGTGATGTGTTGCATCTCTCCCTCNTTTCTCTCCCCCTCCCCCCCCTTCTCTCTTTCTCTCTCTGACCTTTTTTTTTCTCTCCCTCACCACCCCCACTGACTCTTCTCTGTGTTCATAGATATACTTGCTTATGACGCCATCTTACCTATCGATCTATAAAATCACATTTCCTGCTTGCTGTTGACCAGAATATGTTAAATCTACTCTTGCTAAGGCTGAAGTTGTCTAGAGAGCGCAAGGACCCTCCTATTTCTGTATTCTCTCCCAGCAATAAATAAAAAAAAAAAAAACAAATGTAATGATATGCAGAAGGAAAAGTATAAAGTTAGTCCGAAAATCGCTCTATTGACTCAGAGGGCATGAAATGTACAGTGCTGCCCAGTAAATTTATTCTAAAAGTGATTTTTGTTTTTCCAGTTTTTTTTTTTTTCTTGTTGTTGCTTTTATGGCCCGAGCTCCTCAACGTCGTGGTACAGCTGTTTACATGTTTAGTACTTTGATTTTTTTTTTTACACCTTTTTGTCAATAATTCTACACGATATAATAGAGATACATACAAATACACATTCATACATGTACATTTTAAATACATGATACAGGGAAAGGTTACAAGTTATCATGCAGTTTTTAGTAAGTACAAAGCCCCGACCTAATGTTTGTGAAAAGTCAAAAATTTAAGACTTTGAAAACAGTTTGCACTGGTGGATATGTCTATGCCGCTGGTAAGTTTCGCTACTCAAACTCGATTTGCGATATTCGCAAAAATTAGATACTCGTGAAATAAAAAGCACTTCTCCGGAATTCCATTCATATACTGACATAATATAGAGACTCCATTTTATCGCAGGTCCAGAATGAGCTAAGGGTATTTTCTTTTTAGAAATCACTGGATAATAGCAACGCCTTTAAATTACAATTATTTCCATGCTCCCGAGGAGTTACCGTTAAGCGGAGTCCATAATCCTCATTACATAATATACACACTTAAAAGAAATGCATCATTGATATGGTGAAGGTTTTGCAATGCTGAACAGATCACTACATTTTCATACTGCAACATGCGGACACTCAATTTCTTTGGATTCAGAAAGGAGGCAGTACCCGTGAGGTATCCAAGCACAAAAAATCCATACGAATCTACATAATACCTAGGCAGGTTTGATCCTTTAATAGCTCTCTCAGCTCGCCGGGTAGCATAAAATGCCACTGCCATTGTTTTGCCTGCTTCATAATCACTGATCACTGGCAGTCTCACAATAGCAGCCTCTGTATCCAGCCTTGTAGACGGGTGGGCCGTGAAAATTGTCACTGAAAGGACACAAGAAAAGCCGTTTAACCCGAGGAATCAAACGGTCTCTATGGGTCTCAATATGCAGCTCGTCCCGAAACTGTATGAATGACTCTCATGTCATATCAAAACCCTGCATGATTTTCCCCCCTCCAACCCCTTTTCCTGCCGTTGTCTGGTCCTAACCACCACCATCATCATCACCAACCACCATCATCATCATCATCACCATCACCAACCATCATCAGCACCACCACCATCACCACTACCATTACCACTACCACAACCACCACAACAATCACTATCACCGCCACAACTACCACCACAATTATCATTACCACTATCACTACCACAACTATCACCTTCATTACTATCACCATCACTGCCACTACCACCACCACTACCACCAACANACAGTTGCGTTATCCTAAAGTCTGGTAATCACAGTATGGAGTTTGATGTAAAAAAGATTGAAAGAACCAAATGACTAATCCATCCCTAATGCGTTGTAGTTCTGAAAAGTACGGATGCAGCATGGCCGTGCGATTTGTGAGTCGTACTTAGCAACTGAAGACTTTCAAGTTCAAGGTGTATGTGTTTGACTCGCGAGCTGGGCGGTTTACGTTGTAGTATCCTTGGGAAAGACACTTCTCTTCCTTTTCCTCACTCGACTCAGGTGTAAATAAGCAAACAATTTCCGTACGGGGCAAATAGATTCCTATTTTCATTTCCTAAAATTCTGAAAACTGAACCATCACGAAATTTAGCAATGCATTCAAACAATAGGTATCAAAATAATTCGATATTCAGTGACGTTATCGCTCTTTAATTGTAGACAACAATTTTCCTTGATGACTTTCCCGCGGGGAAGAAAAGGCAATTAACCTTGTATCGCTTGATTTTTTTTACCGACATTCAAATCTGGCAAACCACGATTTTGTGGAATCTAAAATCAAGCACATGAAAATGTTTCGTTTTTTTAGATGATAGAATAGACTATTAAATGACATTGGGTACTATAGTAAAGACTAGCGCACCTCCCATAATCTCATGTTTGATTAGATGCCTCTAACTGCTTAATAGTGACAATATTAGCATTTTCAATGTGAGGGTTATCGACTTCATGCATGAGGTAACAGACTTTCAATTTCGACTGTTAAAACCGTTTTGATAATAGCAGTTAAATTCAACTTCGGGTTTAAATACTTTAGAAAGTAACACTTTGATGAACAATTGGTCTCGTCTTTTCTCGCCGTGACGCATACGATCTCATATTTCCTTTATCATTTTCATGAATATACGCATTTATAAATCAACACAGACGGTATTTTATAACACGGGCACTTAGGCAGAGGACCTAACCACCAGCAGTTTCTGTTCCCAGAATCCGCCGTCCATGTTTCTGATGTCTTTGCATAATTATGTCCTGGTGCAGCGCCTCTGCCTGCCATTCTGCACATTGGTAACAGGTAATAGCTGCACTGTTTGTTGATAGCTGTTGTCAGGAGCATGTTGTGCCGTTATGATTTCTTCCCAGACCAGCAGAGCATACTTGGTTCCATTCCCTTGGCCAGGTGGTCGAATTACCCTAGGATAAAATATTACAGATGACAGCTCATCTAGATGACAGAGACACGGAAAATAAGAAAAAACTACGAAAGAAAATAAAGTGGAATGTAGGAATTATTGAAAAGAGGAAGAACGAAAAAAAAAAAAAGAAATTTAATCTCAAGGATGGAAAGAGTTTTTTTTTTTTCACAGTGCTCCAGTGAAATTAGATTATAATAAACCCTAAAGTTACATGAGAATAAAAAGAAACCACTTTAAACAAAGTAAGATATATAGCTGTCCACCCACAAGTGTTGGTGATCATAAATGATAAACACGGAAATACTTGGACAAAAAATGGTGTTTCGTATTATACACAAAACATCCCTCCCCCCCCNCTCCCCCCCCCCTTCTGTCTCTCTCTCTCTCTCTGTCTCTCTATCCCTCTGTCTTTCTCTCTGTCTTTCTCTCTCTCTGTCTTTCTCTCTCCCTCTCTCCCTCTCACATATATACCATGTCCCCCCCTCTCTCTCTCTCTCTCTCTCTCTCTCTCTCTTTCTGTCTCTCTCTCTCTCTCTCTCTCTCTTTCTGTCTCTCTCTTTAACTTTTTTGTTCACTCTCTCACCACCCCAACTGGCTCTACTCTGTGTTCATAGATGTACTTGCTTATGACGCCATCTTACCTATCAATCCATAAAATCCTATTTCCTGTTTGCTGTTGACCGGAACATGTCAAATCTACTCTTGCTAAGGCTGAAGTTGTCTAGGGGATACCATGAGTCAGGACCCCCCTATCTCTGTATTCTCTCCTAGGAATAAATTAAAAAAAAAAAACAACAAAACCATAGGTAATAATAAGCAGAAGGAAAAGTATAAACTTAGTCCGAAACTCGCTATTTTGACTGTGAGGACATGAAATATACGGTGCTGCCCAAGAAATTTACTGTAAAAGTGTTTTTTGTTTTTCCATGTTTGTTGTTGTTGTTGCTTTTTTTGGCCCGAGCTCTTTAATTTTGTGGTACAGCTGTTTACATGTTTAGCACTTTCATGGGTTTTTTTCATCTTTTTGTCAATACTTCTACACGATATAGACTAATAGAGATACATGCAAATACACATTCATACATTTAAATTTTAAATACATGATACGGGTAAAAGTTACAGATTATCATGCAGTTTTTGGTAACCCACAAAGCCCCGACTTTGTGAAAAGTTNGTTGTTTTTTCAGTAGTAAGACTTTGAAAACAGTTTGCACTGATGGATATTTCTTCGCCGCTGGTAAGTTTCGCCACTCAAACTCAACCTGCGATATTCGATAAAATTAGATACTCGTGAAAAAAAAAAAGCACCCCTCTGGAATTTCATTTACTGACATAATATAGAGACTCCATTTTATCGCAGGTCCAGAATGAGCTAAGACTATTTTCTTTTTAGAAGTCACTGGGTAAAAACAACGCTTTTTAAACTACAATTATTTCCATGCTCCCGAGGAGTTGCCGTTAAGCGGAGTCCATAATCCTCACTACCTCACTATTATACATATTTAAAAGAAATGCATCATTGATATGGTGACGTTTTTACAGTGCTGCACAGATCACCACATTTTCATACTGCAACATGCGGACACTCAATTTACTTGGATTCAGACAGGAGGCAGTACCCGTGAGGTATCCAAGCATAGAAAATCCATACGAATCTACATTATTAATACCTCAGCAGGTCTGATCCTTCAATAGCTCTCTCAGCTCGCCGGATAGCATAAAATGCCACTTCCATTCTTTTGCCTGCTTTATAATCACTGATCACTTGCAGTCTCACAAAAGCAGCCTCTGTCTCCAGCCTTGTAGACGGGTGGGCCGTGAAAATTGTCACTGAAAGGACGCAAGAAAAACCGTTTAACCCGAGGAATTAAACAGTCTCCATGGGTCTCATTATGCAACTCGTCCCGAAACTGTATGAATGACTCTCATGTCATATCAAAACCCTNATGATTTCCCCCCCTCCAACCCTTTTTTCTGCCGTTGCTTGGTCCTAACCACCACCATCATCACCAACCACCATCATCACCAACCACCATCATCATCATCATCACCAACCATCATCAGCACCACCACCATTACCACCACCATTACCACTATCACAACAACCACCACCACCAACACCACCATCACCACCACAACTATCATTACAACTATCACTACCACAATTATCACCTTCACTACTATCACCATCACTTCCACTACCACTACCACCACCACTACCACCAACACCAACATCACCACTATCACTAACACTGCCATTACCCCCACCACCATCACCACCACCATCATCACCACCATCACCACCACCACCACCACCACCACCACCGCCGCCACCACCGCCAAAAAACAGAAATCTTTTTCACCACGTGTTGCACAGTATCTATGCCATTTTTATCATATTATTTCTAGTACTTGTACATGTGAAATTCACAGTGGTGTTGGTCTAAATTATAATGCTACAATCCGGGTACCTGAAACATTACTCCTGTGAAATGGCTACAGGAATGGAGTCCAGAAGGCCCAAGTTTTGATAAATCAACAAAATACACATAGTGGCAAATATGGCATTTCACTGAACTTGCTTCCTTATGCAAATCATAAAATCATTAAAGCCTCTTTTGTGCAGATGTTGTGCAGATTGGTTGTTAGGGCTTACCTCAGTGAACTCAGTTTTGCTGAAAAGTGGACTTGCTGCCTTTTGGCGTTCCACAGCAGATCAATCGTGGCACTTCCTTCTTGCAATGCTCGTAAATATTCTAACCATCAGTGACAATGGTGTTTTCATTCAGTGGTTTCTTTATTGCAAGTGGGCGTACTTCAGGTATGAATGTGCCAACAGGACCTGACATAAAAGTATACACGTTTAAGTATTCCCTATAAACTCATAAAGCTGGCCATGGGGAGCGGGGTAGGCATTGGACTTGAATTTCAAAGGCCTAGATAGGTGCAAATACATTTCTAGACTCAAAATAGGTGATGTTTAACACTTATTTATGAACTGTGTTGTTATTGACAAGTATATAATGTCACCCTGTTTTCTGTGTGAAAAGGCCAAAAATATTAGGTAGCCTGATTTACTACCAAAGTTCTCAAAACCCATTTCGTCCTAAACCATTTTTCTGTGTCTCCAAATATTGAAAATGGGTTAAACAATCGAATGTATATGGAAAGTTTGGCATGGAACTACTGGGTAAGTAAATGGGAGATGAAAAACCTCATGTGACCAACAGTGGAAAAAACATTGACATTTTCATACCTTTATCACCGCATTTCATGCAACAGGCTTGATCTTTCCATTCTTCAGTTGTAGGCCTGGTGCCCTCGCCGTGAACCCTCTATGAGAATGATATGGAAGAGGTGGATTGATGGGGGATACCTGGTTGACCTGGCATGGTAGGTATGACGTGCACGCTTAGGCTGGTAGATGTAAAATACAGTAGTAGATGTGGTCTTGTGGGCGTGATCAGGCAGGCATAATTTCGTAGAAGTGGCCTGGATGGCATAATCTGGAAAGTGTGATTGGTAGACACGGCTTGGTGGGTGTGATTGGTAGACACGGCTTGGAGGGTGTGATCTGGTAAATAAATGTGGCTGAGTAGGTGTGATTTGATAGACATAACCAGGTAGACGGGACACAGTAGGCGTAATCTAGTGAGAACAATCTGAAAGACGAGATCTATTAGACATGACCTGAGAGGTTTCATCTGGTAGGTATGATCTGGTGCTGGACGTTCTCTAGTATTTGTTATCTAGTAGACATGACCAGGTAGATGTGCTTTGTTACATGTGATCTGGTCGGGGTGATCTATTAGGCGTGATAGAGAGGAAATCCCTCGGCGGGCATGATCTGGTAGATGTGAATAAGTATACGTGATCTCGTAGACGTGGCCTATAGGCTTGATACGTCAGATCTGATCTGTAAGCATGAAGTGGTAAACGCGACTGCAGGAGTGATCTGGTCGCAATATTGGAGACATGACTGAGGCGTGAAGGGGTAAACGTGATTTGGTGGGCGTGATCTGATGAACGTGACTAGGTAGAAGTGAAATTGGTGGACGTGAAAAGAAAGGTGTGACCTTGTTGTTGTGACCTGATAGACGTGACCTGGTAGGTCTAATATCATATGTCTGGGTTGATTGGAGTCTTCCAGTAGACGTTCTCAGGTAGGAGTGACCTGGTAGGCGTGCTGTAGTAGACGTGATCTTTTAGGCATAACCTGTTCGGTGTGACTTGGTAAGTGTGACAAGTGGGAACACCTCGAAGAACATGACATGGTAGACGTGGCTTGGAAGACATGTTCTAGTAGACGGCGACCTAGAAGGCATGGCTTTGGCGTCGTGATTGAGTAAACGTGATCTGGTAGATCTGACTGACTATGAAGGTATGGTTTTGCTGGCATGACCTGCTTGGCGTTTTCTGACAGACTGGGCCTGACAAGATGAGTAAAATACATTAGAACTGTGGTATTAATG
>JAWQUT010000532.1:159562-179195 GCA_033807755.1 Ellobium chinense | reverse complement strand
GTCCAGTTTGTGGATGCTGCGAGCATGCTACATACGCAAGTCGCTACTTTATATCATGAAACTTGTAGCTGTTAAATCTAACGACTGTTGATCATTTTGTGCACAGAAATGAAGAACCGAGTGGCTGTTTTAAAAGTGCATTACGAGAAGTGTAGGTGTTTACATGTGTATAGGTGTTGTGTGTTTACGTATATGTGTGCGTCTATGTGCATATGTGTGTTTATGCTTAGACCAGGCTCCTGCGTTAACGTGTTTTTTTAGTGGATAACGTTTTCGTATATTTGAAAAGCTTCGTTGTCTTGCTGATGTTTTTTTTTTTTGTCGTTGTCGTTATTGCTTTTTTTTTTTATTTGGAATATGAGAAGTGGGTTGGGGGATGGTAGTGTACCTGGGAAGGAACAGAAGGGTATTAAGCGACCAAATTTGATGAACTGAGGGGAGGATTAATGAAGGGACAGAGGGACGGACAGACGGGCTGACGGACGGACTTGCGGGCAGGCAGGCAGGCAGGCAGGCAGGTAAACAGACAGACAGACAGGCGTGCGTGCTTGTGGGCAAACGGACAGACTGACAGACAGGTGTGAAAGCAAACAGACAAGCAGACAGGCTGGCGGAGAGGCAGGCAAACATGCAGGTGGGCAAACAGATATAGAGAGACACAGAGACACACAGACACACAGACACACATACACACACACACACACACACGCACGCACGCACGCACGCACACACGCACACACGCACACACGTACACACGCACACACAGAAAAAAAAAGAGAGGGAGGAGAGAGAAAAAAAAATGCAAGGCACACGAACACGCCAGAAAGCAAGTATGTAAAGCTAGGCATTTGGCCGAGAAATAGCTGTTAGGAAGCAGGGAAGCAAGCAGGTAACTGGACGGCGAACGGACGTACGTACGGACGGACGGACCGATGTACGGAAAGACAGACACACTGACAGGATAATGCAGCACGCAGGTAGTTTCTACCGCAAGAAGTAAGCAGGAAGGCAAATGGAAACGGGTAAAAAGAACAAAAAGGACTGACAGAAATACGAAAACAACAAGACGAAAAGACAAAGACACAGAGAGAGAGAAAAAGGAAGCCAGACATGCTAGTAAAAAAATATATGTAAAACAGATAGAGGGAAGCAAGCCAACAGATAGAGGGAAGCAAGCCAACAGTTAGAGGGAAGCAAGCCAACAGTTAGAGGGAAGCAAGCCAACAGTTAGAGGGAAGCAAGCCAACAGATAGAAGGAAGCAAGCCAACAGTTAGAGGGAAGCAAGCCAACAGTTAGAGGGAAGCAAGCCAACAGGTTAGAGGGAAGCAAGCCAACAGTTAGAGGGAAGCAAGCCAACAGTTAGAGGGAAGCAAGCCAACAGTTAGAGGGAAGCAAGCCAACAGTTAGAGGGAAGCAAGCCAACAGTTAGAGGGAAGCAAGCCAACAGTTAGAGGGAAGCAAGCCAACAGTTAGAGGGAAGCAAGCCAACAGTTAGAGGGAAGCAAGCCAACAGTTAGAGGGAAGCAAGCCAACAGTTAGAGGGAAGCAAGCCAACAGTTAGAGGGAAGCAAGCCAACAGTTAGAGGGAAGCAAGCCAACAGTTAGAGGGAAGCAAGCCAACAGTTAGAGGGAAGCAAGCCAACAGTTAGAGGGAAGCAAGCCAACAGTTAGAGGGAAGCAAGCCAACAGATAGAAGGAAGCAAGCCAACAGTTAGAGGGAAGCAAGCCAACAGTTAGAGGGAAGCAAGCCAACAGGTTAGAGGGAAGCAAGCCAACAGTTAGAGGGAAGCAAGCCAACAGATAGAGGGAAGCAAGCCAACAGATAGAGGGATGTAACCAACAGATAGAGGGATGTAAGCCAACAGACGGGAAACCGGGGAGGTAGGCAGCCAGGCAAGCACGCAGAATAGATAAACCCGTGCGCAGGCAAACAGAAATCTAAGCAGAGAAGACACATCGATTTCGGCAAATGACTGACAGGTAAAAAGTAGGTAGACGACACAGGCAAAGAGAAAAGCCAAGGGGTAGAAAGTAGACGCCACAGACAACGGAACAAAACAGTAGGTAAAAATGTAGGTTAACGAGACAGACAAAGAGATGAACTAGGAGGTAGAAAGTAGGTAGGTGAGACAGATCTAGAGACAAGCTAGGAGTAGAAAATTGATAAACGAGACAGACAAAGAGGCGAAATAGGTCTGGAGGTAGAAAGTAGGTAGACGAGACAGACAATAAAATAAACATGAGGATAACAAATAGGTGAGACAGACAAAAAGACAAACTAAGAGCTAAAAAGAAATGTGGAGTATGGATATGTAGGTTTATGAATGTGTGGGTATGTGGATGTGTGGATGTGCGGTGTGGATGTATGTAGGTGTACATCGATACTCTGGAACCCCACGTCCCAACACCGCATCAAATCCTCCCACAACAAACATCCAGACTTCAGAAAGCTCAAGGGGACGACCCCCCTCATCCAATCCGTGTTACCCCCCATGGCTGTACCTCACCAGATCTTTCATCCTCACTCCGCCCGTGTGGCGACCTTGACCACAGCAGGTTGGACCATTTCCTGCAACGACCTTTCATGATGTGGTCATAGTGCCTGACGTGACAAGATTTTGACAAATTCAAACTTGGCATGGTACTAAGAAAATTTTAAAAATCGACCTTATATAAGTTTAATTGTTGGGCGTGCCACCATTTTGTCAGAGTCGGACAGGAAGAAAATAACACCAGGATGCTCCACCTCACCTCAGTAATGACGTCATTCTAGTCAACCTATTACAGAATGTTCTACATACTTTGAATTTATTTACATAATATACTCTATAAATAATATAAAAAAAAGTCCACAGAACTTGGTTGATATAGTTGCTTGCCCCTTTATAATTTAACTCTGTTTAAAGAATGGTAATTTAGCGTCTACATGCTAAATCAGACACATCTTCTCATTATGTATATCTCATAGTCCTTCAAACATTGTTCAGAGCTCAAAAATTAGATTTACTATATTATGTGTTATTTGTATTACCATGTTTAGCCTCCTCGATAGCATTGCGGATAATATTATTAATCAGCACAGAGTACGGATAATTGCCATATATTGCGCACTTGAACTTCACGTCAGCATGAAGAAGGTGTAGTATAGCAGCAGCGACTTCTTCTGATGAACAACTTTTCTTATACTGCGGCTGCCAAAACAAAGTTCAACAGCACAGAGTAAAGATGGTTGGAATATAATGATATGATGTGCACATGAATAGGAAAATTCTTCATCAGTGTGAAAACAGATATCAAAACATCAGCAAAAATGCTCAGTGTCTTCTCCAGACTGCGAGATAGCACGATTTGCCCATTCATTTCAAAATCTTCTTCTCCCCCCCTCCCCGCAACGTTATATTATGGTGAGTTGTCCTCCCTAGCTCATATGGCCTGGTAGAGCCCTGATTCTCAATACAGCCGATTCTTTCCAGTGCACAACTTTTCTCAAACCCTAGCCACCAGAACAAACTCTAGTAGCATAGAATAAAGATGGTTGTAATATATTGTGCACACGAATAATATGAATTTCGTGATCATGGTGAAGCAAATTCAGTCACTGATTTCTTCTAGCGCGCATTTTTTTTTTTTTTTTTNCTTTTTTTTTTTTTTTTGGTTGTTGTCATTATCTCACCCACCAAAACAAAGTCTAGATGTGTAGACTGAGGGTAGTTGTCACATTTTGTGCACAAATAGGAGATTCTATAGTATACTACATTAGTCATGTGCCAGATTCATGGCCTGCAAAATGGGGTTAGGATCATATAGGGCCAATAAGGTGTAATGATCGCACACGATCTGTTCGTCTGAACCCAGAGCTTACGATAGGAATAAGTGAAAAGATCAAATACACTTATGAGCTGCTTATTAAACCCAATATCAAATACTTCTTGGGCAACGTCCTCGATCAAAAAAAAAATGACAGGGAAAGCTGAGCAATAACATAATTAGATTAAAATATTCATGAACTCACACGGAGATACTTGGCCGTTGAACTTTTCATGGCACAGGGAAAGTGCGACTGTAATATTACATTGCGTATTTGCAAGTTGCCATAACATATACATAATTATGATGGAATATTTGTACAGATCTAGTAATAGATAATATTCACAAGCATGCTGCATATGTTTTTAAACTGCTGATCTTTCAAGTGCACAACTTTTCTCATACTCTGGCTGCCAAAGAAAATAGGCCTACAACCATAAAGTTGAAAACGTAGGTGAGTTACATGGTTACCATAATATAATGTGTTCTGTATAAACATCAGCTAGCCTAGACTTTGTCAAGTCTTTTACTCCTTCACCTGTTTAAGTGGCTGTTATAATATCTAGATCTTACTGCGTAGATATACTGAAGTATAGCTGTGCTTTATTCGTGAAAATACATTTTCTGTTAAGACTCAGACTGCAGTTTTCTCTTGCGAACTCGAGATTATTTTTATGCACCTGACTGGACTGACCAAGGTGATAGACTATACTGTAGATCTAACCCAGCGTAGGTATTAACTGAAAATTTTACTTTATGGATTCGTAAATTTTAAAAAAAATTATAATTTTGTGCGACTGAACATTGTTTACAGTTGAGCTCTGGTGTGGTTTAAGACTAGCAGTGAGTCTATTATGAACAAACTGGGTCATCAGACGGGACGGGCAAACTTGCAGGTTCAGGTAGAAAGTATAAGTAGTCGATAGCAGATTAGAAGTAAATGATCGAATCATTCACATATAACGAAGAACAGTGGCTTCATCCACTTGTTGTCTTCTTCTTAATCCTCTGACAAAATGGTGGGCCCCAAAGTCAACCTATAAGTCCATGCCAATTTGACGCCGTTGCCATTTCTACAATAACACTAAAAATCAGACACAGGACCACATCTTGGTTGCTGCAGGTTAAAGGATTACATGTAATTGTAACAGTCCAGCCTGGTGTGTTCAAGGACCCAAACGGATTGAGTGAGAATGGACCTGGTGAGTTTATACAGCCATGGGTGTTAGTAGCACAGAATGGTGACAGGGGCTTTATTCCCTTGACGCTCTTCTGACAGTCTGATGCTTTCTGGTGGTGCAAGACGATGCAGCTGTGGGTAGTAGGTCAGGTGTATCGGTGTGGTGGCGTGTGCTGAGTGGGGGGTGTGGTGGTGGTGGTGGTGGTGGTGGTGGTGGTGTGAGTGAGGGAAGTGGTGGTGAGTGAGGGAAGTGGTGGTGAGTGAGGGAAGTAGTGGTGAGTGGTGGTGGTGGTAGTGAGTGGTAGTGTAATTGGTGGTGGATGTAGATGATGTGGTGGTGAGTGGTGGTAGTGGTGAGTGGTGGTGGTAGTGAGTGGTGGTAACGGTAGGTGGAGGTGGTTTGGTAGTGGTGGTGAGTGGAGGTGGTGTAATGGTGGTGGTGAATAGTATAGCGGTGTGGTGATGGTAGTGAGTGATGGTGGTGGGTGGTAGTGATAGTGAGTGGCAGTGGTAGTGAATGGTGGTAGTGATAGGTGAAATTTGTTTGGTACTGGTGGTGAGTGGAGGTGGGGTAATGGTGGTGGTGAATAGTATAGCGGTGTGGTGGTGGTAGTGAGTGATGGTGGTGTGTGGTAGTGGTGGTGAGTGGAGGTAGTGTGACGATAGTGAGTGGTGGTTTTAAATAGTGATTATGGAAATGGTGGTGGCAGTGATGAGTGTGTCTTGGTAATGGTATGGGTGAAAATAGTTTGTAGAAGTGGTGGTAGATGGTGGTAGCGCGCAATGATAATGCTAATGAGTGTTGATGGTAACGAATGATGTGATGTTATTGGTAGTGTTGGTGGAACTGGTGATGACATGATACATGATTATGCCGGATGTATGATGAGAAATGATGATTAAGTGGTGGATGCAGTGGAGATGGTAGTGTGGGGTGATAGTGGTCTTGACTGGTGACAGATGCAAAGACCGGTGTTGGTGGTGATATTGTAGGTTATGTTGCAGGTGGTGTTTTTGTTGTTGTTAGTGGTGGTGGTAGTTTTGTTATTGTTGTGTGGTGGTGGTTAAAATCAGTGAGATGTTTGATGGTTGTGGTCAGGACTATGTTGTTTTTATGAAGTTGAAGGTGACCTGCAACAGTGGTGGAAGTTTGTGATAATAGGGGTGATGTTACTTGAAATGAATTGTGAATGGTGATGTGGGTGCGAAAGGTAGTTGTGAGTGAAGATGGCGATGATGGGTACGGTTGGAAGTGGTGGTGGATGAACATCATGACAGTGACGGTGTTTGCTTTAATAATGACTCTGATGATGATGACGGTCGAGTGGCTGGCAAAAGAGTAACTGTGGTATGTCATCGTGGTGACTGTTACGGTGATGTCTTACTGTGGTGATTGTTAGCTGTTAACGTTGGTGCACTTGTGCATTTTTTTGTGGTGACTGTTGGAGGAGCGGTGATGCATTATTATGGAGATTTTTGGTTGTTACGATGATGTAATTTTGTGGTGATTATTGGTTCTTATGGCAAAGTCTTTTTATGCCGACTGTTGGTTTGAGTTACTATTTAATACTGATGATTGTTAATTGTTCCGGTGGTGTATTGTATTTGTGATTGTTGGTTGTTATGGTGGTGTATCACAATGAAGGTTGTTAGTTGTTATGGTGGTGTATTACAGCGGGACTGTTATTTATTACTAGTGTATGATTGTGTCAACTCTCAGTTGCTGCAATTGTGTATCATTGTGGTGACTGTTTACTGCGGTGATGCACTAATGTGGTGATTGCTGGTTATAACAAAGGTGTATTACAGTGTTTGTTGGTTATTACAACGAAATTATTCAACGCGTATTATTGCGATGATTTTCAATTATTACAATTATGCATTTCTATGTTAATTGTTGCTTATTACGGTGGTGATCATTATTATGATTGTTGGTAGTTACATTACTGTAACTATTCTATTATTGTTAGAACTGTGCATTGCCCTGTTAGTAAAAAAATCACGATGATTGCTGATTGTCACAAGGATGCATTATTATGGAACTTGTTGGTTCTTTCGGTGATTTTGTGGTAAAGCTGGTATTACAGATGATGACTTCATGTTAGTGGTGTTGCTGGTATTGTTTATACATATATGCAATTTCGTCGTTGCCGCTGCTGTCACTGTGGCTACACTAGGAAGATAATCATTAGGAACAGAAGGAAGCAGGGTCGTGGTGATGGAAGTGACAGTGATGAACATGGTAAACAAGAGGAAGAAAGACAGGAGGAGAAACATGGTAAACACGAGGATGATGCGGCGGGTGCCCGCAATTTATCAACAAGTCTTCTGTGTTAATGTATCAGGTCATTTTCTATGAACATGTCAAATGCAAATATTGACAACATTCCCCTTCAGTAAAACGATGGGCAATGAAATACGTTGTTAAAATGGAAGTTAATGCTGCCACAACAGGCCAATGTATACCCACCCTTATCCAGAGTACAACGTAAGGATTGTGTGCCCCTACGCCAAATTATACCCCTAGATTATATAGTATACACCATTAGAAAGCTAGCTAATGCCGGTATAACTGACTGACATATACCCCTCACCCAGATTGTAAGCCAGGGTTTAAAACAGCGTATGCCGTTTTTATCATCACTACCACCAACACCATAATGATCCACAGAGCAGTGTCATCATCACCACCATAAACAGTACAATGCATCACAGCAGTACACCTTATCATCACCACCAATATTATAATGCTCCATCACAGTGCAATGTCATCACTGCTACTGCCAGTATCACAATGCGCGTTTGCAGTGCACTATCCATAACGTTTTGCACTACCGCAGTGCATTGTCACCATCACTACCACCAAATATCCCAGTGCAACACTGCAGTGCACAACATCACCAGCAACATCACATGTACCAATACCACAATGCATCACTGCAATGCACTATAGAACTATTACCACCACCACCAAAACCAGGAGGGGTTTAGTAGTATCACTACCAACACCAAAATCACAATGCCCTAATGAAGTGCACCATCATCATCACCACCAACATTACAATGTAATACCGCAATGTATGTCATCAATACCACCAATATCACAATGTTCCTTTGCAGTGCACCGCCATCATCGCCAACAATGGCAAAATGCATTGCCGAAGTACAGTATCATGTCCACCAGAGCGCAGTGCGCCATCATCACAACCATCAACATTACACTGCACCATCTTGGTGTATTATCATCGACACCATCAACAGCAATGCTCCACCACAGAACATTATCACAACCAACACCAAATTCACATGTAGCAATATCACAGTGCATTCACAACCACCAGCATAGTGCACCATAGTGCTTTACCGCAGTGAATTTTTACTACTACCACCACCACCAATAACAGAATGCACAAATATCACAACACACACACACATATCTTAAGGCACTCCACATCACCATCACAATGCACCATTGCCACACCAGCATCACCAGGCAGCACCATCATTACCACCACCCCTAATACAACAATGTTTCATGGCAGCCCATCCTCACCATCATCCCCAAAATAACAATGCTTCCTCGCATAACATAATCATCCTCTCCAACATTACCATAATCGCTGCAGTTCACCATCACGAAGATCATAATGTAGGACAGTAGCGCAAAGTCGCCACCACAAAAATCATAATTCACAACAACTATCCACCATCATCATCATTGTCACCCACATCAGAGAGTATCACCGCAGAGCACCACTGACATTCTTACCATAAAAATTAGAATATACCACCACAGTGCCACATCACCAACACTAACGTCCCAATTTACCACTGTAATGCACGATTGCCATCGCCAATATCACACTTCATTACCACCGCTTATCATCACAATTACCATTACCAACACCACACTGTACCACCACAATGCTTTATCGTCATCATTACCATAAACAGCAGAACGTATCATTGCAGTGCATCATCACTATCACCCATAACAACACCAAAATTCACCACCGCAATGCAACAGCATTATCAACATGACAATTTACCACCGCAGTGTGCCATCATTATCATCACCAACTCAATGCACCATCGCCATCATCACCTAAAGCATCAGAATCTGCCGCCAGTACCAGAATGTACCACTGCAGTGCAACATCATCATCACCAATATCACAACAATGACCATCACCAATATCAACACCACCCGGTACCATCACAGTGCAACAAAACCATCATCAGTACCAACATACCATTAATTACAACAGTACATCATTACCACAAACATCGGGATGTACCAGCGCAGTGCACCATCTTCAGCAACCACACCACACTGTACCACATCAGTGCTGACATCACCAACCTTATGTGTTCGCCACCATAGACCATAATCATCATGACTATGAGCATCACCAACATCACAATGTATCACCACATAATTATAACACCACCATCACCAGCATCATCAATATAACACCATGTCAGCATAACAATGCACCACCATCATCAACACCACGACGTGCCACTTGGGTCCACCATCACCATCATCATATTGTACCACTGCATGCATCAAAACCACCACTAACATGCCAGTGTATCACACCATTCTACCATCACCAACATTACAATGTACAATGTACCCCTACATCCATCATTACCATCATCAACACCACGGCGCACGACATTTGTCCATCATTACCATCATCACGTTGTATCACCACATGCATCAAAAACATCACTAACACCACAGTTTCATGCCATTCCACCATTACCAACATCACAATGTACCCCCACTTCCATCATCATCATCATCATCATCATCATCATCATCATCACCACCACCATACCGTACCACTTTGGACCCTATCACCATTATCAACATCACCGTCATTATAATTAACATCAGACTGTACCACCGCATTCTACCATCACCCCCACATCACCAGCTCTACAAAGTACCAACACTATGCACCATCAGCATCATCAATGTTACAGTGTATCACCACATTCCACCATCACCGAAGTCACAGTGCAGCTCCGCGGTGCTTCATTACCATCACCAGTGCCACAATGTCCCACTGCGCGTGACTGCGGTATGCCGTCACCAACACCAATATAACAATGCAAAGAACATCATCGACATCATCAACATAACGATGCACAACCACAGTGCACCATCGCTATCACCAACGCCAACAACACAATGAAATGCCACAATGCATCTCCACTGTTAGCTATAGCAACATAACAATGCACTACAGCAGTGCACCATCATTATCACTATCATCACAGCCACATGATTTCCACTGTAGTGAAGCATCACCATCATTATCGTGCAGTGCATCATCATTACCCCTAAGACCAACATTATAATGGAGCTTCAGTACCACCACAATACACCATCACTCACCATTACACCACCACACACTAACACCAGACAAGGCGCTAAGATCATACACGTACCAAAAACTGAAGTTTTTGCTAATGTATGAGTATTTAAATAGCGAAATTATTGCTGCTGGAGTATGAAGCGCGTAGGTATAATCTAGCCCATTTCTTTTATACCATCCAAATCTGACTGTGTTTCGGAGGGGTTTAATATGGCCGTCTCTACCGACAAAGGCGAAGAAACTTAGTTGCGAATATACTTGTTCATTTGGCCTGCCGATTATTACAAATATTAAGTCCCGCGAGTTGGTATCGGCCTAGTTACGAGATTATTATTATTATTATTGTTATTATTATTATCATTAGTAATTTACATTCAATTTTAAGTCCGCT
The DNA here is from genome assembly GCA_033807755.1 of Ellobium chinense. Lineage (NCBI taxonomy): Eukaryota > Metazoa > Mollusca > Gastropoda > Ellobiida > Ellobiidae > Ellobium > Ellobium chinense. The sequence continues at coordinate 168,426 of JAWQUT010000532.1, read as the reverse complement.
TTGGTGACACGATAATTTTCCAGGTGCTGATTATGCCCAACAGCTTAAGGTCTTATAAAATGTGCTTCAAGTATAAGCAATAGCATTTTTCCTTCTCAAACTTTATATTTGCTAAACATGACTCAATATGTCAACACAGACTGTTTTAAATCAAAATCACGTTTCCATTATAACGGTGTATTACTGCTCAGAAAGATCAGGAAATCTTGTTCCATCTCACTACCTCCCNATTTATACTATAATAAAAACCATAACTTTGACCCATTCTGACTTATGGAAAGCTTTAGATACCGCTTTGAATCACACAAATTATAGGCCTACTTAACACATGTGATAATGACAATAACAGTGCGATCAGGATGATAATGATGGAGGTGACAGTTACTAGCTGGTGATAGATAAAAATGCGTGTTTCAGCCTCATAGAATATGTGTTTGAGAAGTGGGCCACATATGGAAGCCTTCCTTTAGTTTTAATTACGTGTTGCCTGCCTTACTTTGTAATAAAAGAATTACTTTTTTTTTTAAAGCTGAAGCGAACGGAACCCACAAGCACAAAATGAGATGGTGGGACATAATATGGAAGGATTTATATATGTGGTAACTCCTACAACTACGGCCAGTACCTTAATTCCGAATAAGGTACGAATACAACCCTAACCCTAACCTTACCCCCCTAACCCTAACCCTACCATTAACCTTAACACTAATGCCCATCAAGACAGGAGCATCAGTCAAAGCGAGCGTAACTCCTTATCGCCCGTTACCACATATGGAAGTTATCCCCATAATATTATTATAAGAGCAAAGAAAGACAAAAAGGACCCACGAAAACAAAGTAGATCGAGAACGAAGAGGACCCACGAAAACAAACATGACTCCTTAGCTTTCTCTTTCCAAGCGCAGTCTCTCCAAGGTCGTATTTTGGCAAAAACGCAGACTTTCAAACTGGTCAGCACATCACCAATGTCAGTCCAACGTTGTCGTCATTTTCTTCTTCTTCTTCCTCTTTCTCGTCTTCACCATTGTGGTGTAACTTTCATGAAACTAGTCGACCTTGTTCTCCCGAAACGTATCTAAAAGGCGAATGATCAGTCCCAACACGTGGAGAGGAGATATTGTTGCCACTCTGGATGTGTGCGCTTCTCGTAAACTGTCAGTGATTTTTGTCCTATGTTTTCCTACGCTTAATGTTGAAAAAAAATAGCGAAAAAAAAATCTATAATTTTATTGTGTAATCAGAAAAGAAGGGCATTTTACCCACTCTACTCCCCTCTTAGCAAGTTTTCCCCAACAACGTACGTGAAGCATGTATCACCTAAATAGGGAAAAATGGCTTTTCGTAAAACCATTTAACGCTCTTTTTTAGAGAAAAACCCCTGCTAGTGGCAACGTTGAGAGGACAGTTGTTTTTTTTTTTTCTACCTGATCTCGAGCTTGGAGTTGGTGAGCTTCTGCTCAAATCACGTGCTGTTTAAAACAAGACATTTCTGTAGACGCTTTAAGGGGAAGGAGGGGTTGTGTGTTTTTATTTTTGCACTTGTTTTGCTTTCTTGTCAAGTATGTCGTAACCTAATAGTATTCAGCTCTGATTGTGGTGAGCTATCCTCGCACTTCCCCTCTTCTCGTATATTATATTCTACATAAACAAACTTCAGAAGAATTTAAAAAAAAAAAAAGTGTCTGAACCAGTTACCGAATTTAACCATTCTGTTGTTCTTTCTTTAAACCTCGTCAGCTCCAAATGGCTTTCTGGGTCGTTTTCTGTTCCCATTCACTACCTTTTGTTTTAATTTAGATTGTACATTATTTTGTCTGTTGGTTTTGTACGCACTCAAACAGGGAGAGGAGCAGATGGGAACGGAGATCCCTATGACGAGAAGAAAGCTCTTTGGAAAAAAAAGAATATAAAAAAACATCAGGGGAAACCCTATAATTAACAAATTATTTTGAGGGAACTACGTGTGCACGAACTGGTTTTTTCGTTGAAAGCCTCTCGAAAACAAAATCAAGATTTTTGTTTTGTTTTGTTTAATATAGACTCCAATAGCACTGCTTCAAGATATAGTATTATGACGGAGAGGGATAGCAGGGGTGATGGTAGGCGCGTGGGCTAGGGCAACCAAATTGTGACATCCCAGTTGCAAGAGAAACGAAAGAAGGGGGTGGGAGAGAGGGGGGAACATGATAGTAACTCAAACATTGATTAAAGTGAGATTAGTTTGGTTGTGAAGTGAGGGTGGGGTTTGAGGGTTGGTGAGATAGAGTGGAGGGTTAGGATCTGTCTGTCTGTCTGTCTGTCTGTCTGTCTGTCTGTCTGTCTGTCTGTCTGTCTGTTTTTCTTTGTCTGTCTGTCTGTCCACTCCCCCTCCTGTCCGTCCATCTCTGCCCGCCTATCCGTCTGCTCTCTCGCCCGCCTGTCTATCAGTGTACCATCGGGACACGAATCATTTTCTTGTGGGTTGGCCATGTTTACTGGTTAATCAGCCGGCTAGGTCTAAAATAATGCATTTTAATCATTTAATCATTTTATTGTTGATTACCACTTATACGCCTACAAGATCCCAGTTTCCCGTGTAAGCAGATACAGTCTGTGATGTGTTGGGAAAATAACACGGACTACCTGACCTCACTAAACTTGGTGCACCATAAAACGCGAGGCCTAATTCAAACTGAAATGCACTGGCACTGATCGCCGGGCCATACGTAATAAGACAACAAATAACGTCACCGGGGGACTTCAGGCAGGCCGACGCCATTCTGTCGTCTTTTGGATTTTTCATCATCTGCCTCTTGGATATGTACTTCCAGAAATGGGTGCCCAGCCTAGATTGGGAGTGTGTGTCCATCGAGATGTTGCTGGAATGTAGTCTTGAACACTCGTGTGTCTAGTACACTGTATTTGGATCGGGACTATGTGTCCATGGAGGAGTCGCTGGGTTGTGGTCTTGAACACTGGTGTGTCTAGTGTTTTGATCGAGACTGTGTGTCCATCGAGGAGTCGCTGGGTTGTGATCTTGAACATTGTGGTGTCTGGTATGTCGGGCTGTGTGCCCCAGACTACATGTAAAGCCTTGTATATCCGGCTGCGAGTAGGGTCTGTGCTTTAGGTGACGTTGGAACCCGCATGGATGCGTGGTGGAGGTGGCCACATGGAGTGGGCTGAAGGTTCCTGAAAGGTCGCCGTTGAGCGCTGCAGGATTGTCGTCTTCCCCGTCGTCATCTTTGTCCTTTCCTCGTCAACCTGGATATTCTTCTGGTTCTGAGACTTTCGACGCACCAGGAGCCTGTAGGGACAAGGCTCCGTGAGTCACAGCATCGCTGGATTCCATACTGTTTAAGTTACGTTATATGCAGTTGTTAATGATCGTATTGTCATTTGATAAATATTGTGAGAGTCAGTGGGGAACGTACTAGGTACCTTGCCTTTCTTGAAGTTAATACATTTTGTTATTTATCGTGATTCTTATTTTGTCGAGTAAGTTGTGACCGATCGTTGGTGTGGGCGTGTGTAGGTAGACTAGTGCCTGAGTGTTATGGCTATTTTTTTCTGTTCTCGTCGGTATCTTTTAAACTGTTGATCGGGGTGTCTGTTCGTGCATTGAAGGGATTCTCGTTATCGTTGTCTTGTCTTGTCTTTCTGTCCTGCCGTCCCTCTCTGGTGTGTATGGGCTAGGGCGGTTTGTGACAGTTGGGTTGTCACAGACTAACCCGTTGCACAATACGAGGAAAATAAAATCGCGAACAGAATCAAAGGCATGCAGTCTAAATCGAATGCTACACAAATTATTCATGGTGCTACTATCGCATAATAAATAGGCCTACTTATTAATATGTTACTGTGATGTTTCTTTTACCAGTCATTGGGCCTAAATGTTTAACTTCTGCAGCAGATCTCTCCGACCGGTTCGTTGAACGGGTAAATGCGTCAGTGTTACTATAATTATGTCTACTGTGTTGTGCATACGACCACGCTAGCATTATCAACATGGACTCCGTGTGTCTTATTAGTTCATCATTGTAATGTTAGTTAACCCTCTAGTGCCCAGCGTATCAGATCTGATACATTTCGTGGAACAAAGAAAAAGTGTGAAGTCGCATGAGCGGGCATTAGCCTGGATATGAGACTTATAAACCGCATTATTATTATTATTATTATTATTATCATTTTGATGCTTGCTCCAGCAGAGTGGATCCAGAAGTGATCCAAAAACTGGGCCTCGGACTTTTTGTGCCATTGCAAATAGGGCTAGGCACTAGAGGGTTAACCCTCGTGATGCTGTGATAAAGCCAACCCAAACACTAGATACCAGTGATTTATAACGGATAACCATACCAGAGANAGTCATTGGGCCTAAATGTTTAACTATTGCAGCAGATCTCTCCCACCGGTTCTTTGAACGGGTAAATGCATCAGTGTTACTATAGGTCTACTATTTTGTGCATACGACCGCGATAGCATTATCGTCATGGACTCCGTTTGCCTCGTTCATGAAATGTTATTTAACCCTCGTGAAGCTGTGATAGGTCCAATCCAAACACTAGATACCAGTGATTTATATCAGAGAAGGCCGGGAGGGGGTGGTAGGGGGTGGGGTGCCCATAGACACACAGTCAGACAGGGAGGCATAGACAGGCGGTCAGAAGGACGGACATTCAGGAGTATAGACAGAGAGAAGAACAGACAGACGGGCTGGAGGGAAGGCAGGCAGGCAGGCAGGCAGATAGATAGATAGATAGATAGATAGATAGATAGATAGATAGATAGATAGATAGATAGATAGATAGATAGATAGATATGGATAGATAGATTAAGATAGCTGATTCTATAACATATATGCTATAGAATGGCAACTATAACTGTTATCCCCCAGTGTTTTCGTTCTTTATGTCCCGTTTCATGACCTTTATGCCACAAATAGCCTAACTGGGAGTGATTATCTTTGTGTCTCTTGCAGTATCAGGACGTGTTCTAGGTTTCTAGTGCGATGACGCTGTACGTTATGTCATATTGTGCTCAGATAAAGACTTTACGGCACTCTTTGCATGCATGGATAGTTTGTAATAACTGATAGAGAATGACAGTTACTCTAAATAAATATCATATCGTTATTTGTTGCGACGTTGGATTTGTTTGCTTGTTTATTTGTTGCCTTATTATCTTTAAAAAAAATTGTTTCATAGTTTGCTTATTTATGTGTTGTTTGTTTGTTGGTTCGTTTCGTTTCCTTGTTTGCTTAATCGTGTGTTTGTGTATATGTGGGTTTTTTGGTGTTTTTTTTTAAATTTGTCTGCATGTGTGCTTGTGTTTGTTTGTTTGTTTGTTTGTTTGTTTGTTTGTTTGTTCAGTGCATTTATAAGATACGATTTGCCAGAGATGCCAAAGCACCCCTTTTCCCGTACACATTCATTGATACCTTTTGAAAAATTCTTTTCTAAGAAATGCACATCAGCTATAGAACAGACCATCTATCTGTTAAATGCTTCCTCATAATCTATTTGTATACATGTGCTAGATTGTAATTTAAAATGGCCATGAACATTGACTGGTCATTTTCCCTCTCTTTTTACTTCTAGGTGGAACATATAGGAAATGGAATATTTAAGACAAAAATAAAAGGGCAATGGCATTTTGAAAAGTACATTATTTTCAAAGTTGAAAAAAACATCCTATGAGTTTGGTCACTGCATATCCATTGATTTCACCGCTAAAGGTCAAAACGGGAAAAGACATTATAGACACTGTTCTAATCTACATGTGCGGAAGCATGCAAACTTTTACAGGTTTAAAGCATCCCCTAGAACATATGTTTAAAATGACCCTATAGGTTCATATAAAGTTCATATTTTGCGCTACAGTACCTCTTTTAAAAGTTTGATGATCCGTGATCCGAAAGACAAGTACGAAAATTTGCAGCAGCAGCAGCAGCAACAACAACAACAACAACAACAACAACAACAACAACAACAACAACAACAACAACAACAACAACAACAACAACAACACCAACAACAACAACAACATCAGTAGCTACCATATGGAAACAGAAAGACGTCACAACAGCAACAACAACAACAAAACAACAGCAATAACAACAACAATAACAACAACAACAATAACGACAACTACAAGAACATAATAACCTTGATAGACTTTCAAAATATTTACATATTTGGTCTTTAGATTCAAACGTCCCTGTTTTCAATGGTTATGTTACTCGTATTCTAAGCCATCAATGTTGCAATTATAACACCCATACCATCCGTTCTCAAAATTAATCCNTGTGTGTGTGTGTGTGTGTGTGTGTGTGTGTTGCACTAGACAATCTATGCCACGTGAAATAAATGTTTGGTGGGTCATAATAATGCTTTTTTTGTTGTTGTTGTTGTTGTTGTTGTTGATAGTAGTAAAAGTGGACAGATTGACAGTATTTATTATACCACCAATGTCTTGATTTAGACAACAAGTGTTTGTATGTTTTTTTGTTGTTTTTTTTATTTGTCTGCATGTGTGTTTGTGTTTGTTTGTTTGTTTGTTCAACGTATTTATAAGATGCAATTTGCCAGAGATGTCAAAGCACCCTTTTCCCGTACACATTCATTGATAAATTTTAAAAAAACTATTTTTTTAAGAAATGCACATCAGCTATACAACACACCGTCTATTATATTAGATGCTTCTTCATATTCTATGTGTATAAATGTTCTACATTGTAATTTAAAATGGCCCTGAACATTGACTGGTCATTTTTTCCCCCTCTTTTTACTTCAGGTGGAAAATATAGGAAATAGAATATTTAAGACAACAATAAAAGGGCAATGGCATTTTGAAAAGTACATTTAATATTTTCAAAATTGAACAAATCCTATGAGTTTGGTCGCTGCATATCCATTGATTCCACCTCTAAAGATCAAAACGGGAAGCGACATCATAGACACTGTTCTAATCTACATGTGCGGAAGCATGCAAACTTCTACAGGTTTAAAGCATCCCTTAGAAAATATGATTAAAATGACCCGATAGGTTCACATAAAGTTCATATTTTGCGCTACAGTACCTCTTTTAAAAGTTTGATGATCCGTGATCCGAAAGACAAGCACGAAAATTTGCAGCAGCAGCAGCATCAGCAGCATCAGCAGCAGCAGCATCAGCAGCAGCAGCAGCAGCAGCAGCAGCAGCAGCAGCAGCAACAACAACAACAACAACAACAACAACAACAACAACAACAACAACAACAACCACAACAACAACAACAACATCAGTAACTACCATATGCACAACAGAAAGACGTCACAACAGCAACAACAACAATAACAACAACAACAACAATAACGACAACTACAAGAACATAATAACCTTGATAGACTTTCAAAATATTTACATATTTGGTCTATAGATTCAAACGTCCCTGTTTTCAATGGTTATGTTACTCGTATTCTAAGCCATCAATGTTGCAATTATAACACCCATACCATCCGTTCTCAAAATTAATCCAGGCAATGTACCACTGATCAGCACACATTTGGTTACATTCGTCTGGAAAATGAAATTTTATTAAAACAAAAAAAAACCAAAACATGGAAGCAAAGCATAAAATGTACGACCAGACATGTCGTTAGATAAGAGGTTACCCTTCACTTCAGAGGGGTGTGAGGCGTATAAGGCGTATGAAGGATGTAAATGGTGTGAGGCATGAGGGATGTACGGGGTGTGAGGCATATGACTATGAATATGAGGGATGTATGGGATGTAAGGCGTATGAAGGATGTAAATGGTGTGAGGCATGAGGGATGTACGGGGTGTGAGGCATATGACTATGAATATGAGGGATGTATGGGATGTAAGGCGTATGAAGGATGTAAATGGTGTGAGGCATGAGGGATGTACGGGGTGTGAGGCATATGACTATGAATATGAGGGATGTATGGGATGTAAGGCGTATGAGGGATGAAATATGTGTGAGGCGTATGAGGGACGTATGGGGTGTGAGGCGTATGACTATGAGGGATGTACGGCGTGTGAGGCTATGGAGATGTAAGGGGTTTGAGGCGTATGTGGGATGTAATGTGTGTGAGTCGTATGAGGGATGAATGGGGTGTGAGGTGTATGAGGGATGTACGGGATGTGAGGCGTATGAGGGATGTAATTTGTGTGAGGCGTATGAGGGACGTACGGGGTGTGAGGCGAATGACTATGAGGGATGTAGGGGATTTGAGGCGTATGACGAATGTACGGGCCGTGAGGAGTATGTGGGATGTAATTTGTGTGAGGCATATGAGGGACGTACGGGGTGTGAGGCGTATGTGGGATGTAAAAGTTTGGTGAGGCGTATGAGGGATGTAATTGGTGTGAGGCGTATGAGGAATGTACGGGGTGTGAGGCGTATGAGGGATGTGAGGGATGACGGTGGTGTGGATGTCAGCACAAATATGCACACTCTTTAGTAAAGCCGCGGCGTTTGTATAGACATCCGTAAATATGCAATGGGACACTTCCTCGTATTTAAGTCAGAGGTATCGTGACAATGACTTGATGGTAGAATAAATCCCATGTCACTAAGGGATCAATATAACTCCTATTAGCCTGTTTCCCCCCACAGTTGAATGAACTTGTCGCACATGCTAAAATATAACTACCATTACTGAGATTTCCTTCCAATGTAATTTTGCAATTGTTACTTGAGATTACAGCCCGAAGTCTGTGTACTCACATTTTTAATAATATATTCTGTTAAATATATATTAAATCCAGCATGATGAATTCAACTCTAAATTAAAACCAACCTACAATTTTAGTTCAAAGTATCTATTGGTCAGCAACTGAGTGGATTTTGTGTGTGTGTGTGTGGGGGGGGGGGGGGGGGG
>JAWQUT010000532.1:120362-130428 GCA_033807755.1 Ellobium chinense | reverse complement strand
GGGGGGGGGGGGGGATTGTTTGTATGGCAAAGCAAACAGTGCGCCAGCTTTTATCTTTCTAAGTGAACTTTTTGCGTGGGGTAATATTTTGCCAACTATTTTGTTTAACATGTTGTTGGGCGCAATCCTTATTCAACACCAGCTCAGTTTGATTTGGGCAATTTTCAAATTACAGTGATGATGTACCAGACTATTACCAACACCTCCCACCACCATCCTCACTACCCCACCCTCTCCTCACCCTCACCCTTTTCCTCATCTCCATCCCCACCCTTATCCATGACGGTGACCAGGACTGGAGGGGAGGGGCGGGGGGGTATTGGAAAGAACAAGTCTTTCCAGAAGCCATATACAATGGAAATAAAGCATGCCTTTGGTGCATGAAAAAATAAAAAGAACATGACTGTGTAGCCACCAGACAAAAGAAGGCATTTTATTTTAACATCACCCAAATCGATAAAACTCATTAAATGGGATCGTGGGGTCGAATTTGAGTTCTGTGTCTATTTTAAAACTTTTATTTTATTTACCTTCCCGGTTTAAACCAAAACATGTGCATGATAATTTTAAAGAAAATGTGATTGGACAGCTTATGTTATTATGCCGATTTTCGTGGGTATAATCTTTTACTGTCTATGATTAACTGTTGAGTGTTTAATTTTTTTATTAAAAATTTCATTTTCACAGGAGATATAGCCAATCTGTCTTAAAACATAAAATGCCCCGGTTGCTAGGCAGGTTTTTTTTTACCTGTATCTAAGTTTACACGTTTGAGTTCTTTGGCTGTGTCACTTCCTGTCTTTTAAACATCTCTAGATTTTTTTTTTTTATATCACAGAATCCAGTTTGCGTTACTAAAAAAAAAAAAAGAAATGCTTAAAATATCAATTGAATAGTTGCTGAGTCGTTGATGTGGTGAAAATTGAGTTCAGTAGGACTTTATTCATTTTCTCTTTTGTTGATGTTCGTCCGGTGTCCTGCACACATGACCAGCACTGCTGATGAATAAGTTTGTAGTGCGCGGATCAGGTTTGGAGAAAGACGGTAATCATCGAATAGCACAAAGACCATTTCTCATTGATTTGCTAATTCTATGTCCTTAATTTCTAGCTTTTTTTTTTTTTGTAACCACACTCGTAACTGAATTGAGTTACTGTCACCAGAATCAGCCTAAAACTGTAGAGAGAATCCTGGCACAATTTGAATATGATGTGAGCTACTTTGTGGAATATCCCAACTGACAGCAGTAATGTTATACAAAACAACTTTGTTGGGCGAGGAGGGGACCAGGCGAATGCAGAATTGCTGTAAGATTTCCTGTATCATGGTACCCTGGAAGCATTTAAATATAATGCGCATGACACAGGGACTCGCACCCTCCCCGTTGTACTATTATAAATGGAAGACATATTATGCATTTGGATATGACTAATATCACAAGATCACACTCCGGAAATGTATTATCACCTCGGTTTATAAATTTAAAAAAAAAATGATACCTTTTTTAAGGTTTCCGGTGCACCTGCAGATTCTGAAGATTTTGAGGTATGGTCATAAACTAGGTCATTAGGAAAAACAAAAAGTTGACTGCAGAGATTCAACAAGCAGCAAAGTAACTGATATCATCACGTTTATTAAAAAAAGAATCAGAAATGTGAGCAACAGTTTAAGAATGTACAATTACTACCAGCACAGCAGGGTCCGCCAAACTGCCAGGCATTGAAGATAATGGTGGCTAGTGACGCAGCCACTCGTAAAGCTCTACCGACAACTGTGGGTTTTCCTATCTCAAAGATGTGTCAATATGTCCGTTCAAAACCATCAGCAAAGCTACAGTATTTTTTTTTTTAACATCCCCTCTTTGGTCTCAAAACAACCGCTGACACTCTACATTAATATCTAAAGACTAGCCAGGCGCGTCCTCGTGTATTGCCTGAATAACTTAACTGCTATTTTTGCCTTTAACGATTTATCTCTAGCCTTTGGTTCAGTGCAATAAAGGGCCCCACTGAATCCCCCGAAAGTCCAAGGGACCCCGTGGGGCAAGTGATGATGTCTTATGGTTGGCGTCTGAAATTTTGGAGGTGCAGGTTAAGGAAGCTATTTTTCCACACCGGACAAACCACGGTAGCCAGCCACAAGCAAACAAATAAACAAACCAACCAACCAACCAACCAAACATCCAACAAACAAATAAACAAACATAAATATAAACATAATATTAGAGAAAGTATTATAATTATCGGATCCAGGCAAAAGTCTAGCCACCCTATCATGTCCCGGCAATTCAAATCGACAGCAACACTTTCTCTGCCTCCCACTGACCATATCATTTTGTGGCTTCCATAGGCACTGACATGGACGGAACTACTACACTCAAACCCCGCAACTATCGCGTCGGGACCTCCTTGCTCCATCTCTCTCTCTCTCTCTCTCTCTCTCTCTCTCTCTCTCTCTCTGTGTTACTTTGTCTGTCTGTCTGTCTGCCTCTCTCTCTCTCTCTCTCTCTCTCCCTCTCTCTCTCTCTCTCTCTCTCTCTCTCTCTCTCTCTCTCTCTCTCTCCTCCCCTTCCACTATTATCTTTATTATGATGACCCCCTCCCATCCTTTTACTCTACAAGGGATTCAGGGGTGCTAGTTACAGACGTGCAGGCTGACATTTTGACAATAATCGTGTTCTGAGACAATCATTTGAACAATTTCAACAGTTACTCCGCATACTTCTATGGCTTAGCATTTTAAAACATTAAGAATGAGGCTACACTGCATAATCCATCTCAGTATTGGACCACTCTCAATTATTAGGCATGTATCGTCATCTAGGCATAGGAAACCACTCCTCAAGCAATCATTACTTCCGTTTTCCAATAGTTAAATATCACAAGTCCACACAGCATCATGAGGCTTTAGAACTATTACACATGGTTCTCGGGTACAGTGTCGTTATAGCACTACAGTTGCGATGAAGCTAACCAGGTGACGTCTCTGGTCTCGTACACCGTCTCTATGTTCATGTCAGTTGGTGGCTACGCCTCTGGACATTCTGTTGAGCTATTGGGCTCTCTGTCTTTAGTCTTCACTGGATTGAATGACCTGTTCTCACTGATCGTGTCAGAATGAGACAGGCTTATTGGGTAGATGTTAGAGAGATTGGAATGAGACCGGTATTATTAGCACGGAATAATTAATAACATATTATATTTATCTCTCCCGCTGGCTGTGAGGCCATTGATACGAATAATGGCCGTTGAACAATTTAAAGAGAAGAACAAAATTCGCCAATATTTCTTCCCCAATCTAGAATTGCAAATAGCGTTAAAAATACATGCACTGACGTACTGTTTGCTTTGCCATAGACCAAGAAATATGTTTTTTTTTCTAAATCCCCGCTAAGCCCAGAAGAGAGGAAATATTTTTTTGGCAATTTTTCAAATACAGTGATAACATTGTAAGATACAATTTAAAAACAAAACAACAAAAAATTACTGACAGGCATGCCTCTTCAGAAAGACCGAGCGTCTCATATGTAAACATTTCTTTCCTGATAACACTGGCTTGTCAGATAAACGGGGGACATTATGAGACTACTAGTACAAACAGACATTGTGATAGCAACATCACTTCACCAAAACAATATATCATGCAGCATGAATATCAGGTTTCTGCTCAGCAGTGACTCAACCAGCAGTGAAACAACTGATTTGACGTTGTTCTTCTTCTTTTTTTGTAACTGCTGAGAACCATCGGCAACAGTTTCAGAATTTACAACTGTTACCCGCACAGCAAGATCCGCCAAACTGACATATTCAAAACTCCGTGTTGTCTGGTAACGGCAATATCATGACGTCAAACTGTGAAGAAAATGGTGGCTAACGATATGGCCACGCTCAGAGCTCTACCGACAAATGCAGGCTTACATATTTTAAAGATGTGTCAATATTTCCCTCTAAAGCCACCCTCTAAGGTAACATATTATATTGAAATCATTTTTTTTTTAAACGAAATATCCCTTCACTGACCTCAAATCGACCGCTGACACTCGACAGTAAGACCTAAACCAACCACTAGCAAGGAGTGTCCTAGTATATTGCCTAAATTAATTAACTGCTAATTTTGCCTCTAGTATTTCATCTCTAGCCCTAAGTTCAGTACAGGAAAGGGTCTCACTGAAGTCCCCGAAAGCCCAAGGGATCCCGTGGGGCCAAAGATAACATAAGATGTCTTACGGATGGCTTTACAAATTATGAACGTGCAGGTTAATGGACAATCATCGGCCACCAGTCACATGCAAGAAACAAACAAACAAACAAACAGACAAACAAACAAACAAACAAACAAACAGACAGACAGACAGACAGACAGACAGACAGACAGACAGACAGACAGACAGACAGACAGACAGACAGACCAACAAGGAAATAAACACATTTTACGTTTATATATCAGATACGGTATGTAATTCTCGGATCTACTTAAAAGTGTGGTCACCCTTTCATGTCTTCAGCATTCCAAATCGAGGAAGGGGGGTTGTTATCATCAGTATGCATTTCTTTGTGAAAAATGTATTTTCTACACTCACTGACGAATTCAGCACTTGATTCGGCACCTGACGTTGTCAGACATTAATGTAACAAAGCGCTGAAGTGAGTGTCGTAAGCTGGTAATATCGGCCTGATTGGGAGCTTGTGATAGGAGGTAGAATGTGTCGGTAATGTCAGGTAGGAAATTCCAAATCGACCAGGCGTTTTCTTGCCCTGTCCTGCAAATGCGCTCACGTTGTCGGAGCCGGAGAAAGCATGAAAAAAAGATATTGCACATCTGTCTGGTCCCAGATAACTAGCGATGTCATGAACAGCATACATTCGTCTGCTTTTCCCTCTGCCTACATCAACCCACAGATGTTCTGTATGCGGAGAGAAAAAAATGCGTCTGAGCAAGAATAATGACGTCGGTGTCAACAACGTAAATAAGTATTTCAAAATGACCAGCTCCAGAGTGTGACCTTGTGATATTAGTCGCATTCAAATGCATAATTTGTCTTCCAGGACAACGGGGAGGGTGCGAGTCCCTGTGTCATGAGCATTTTTTTATATTTAAATACTCCCAGGGTACCACGATACTAGAAATCTTACAGCAATTCTGCATTCGCCTAGTCTTCTCCTCCTCCAACAAAGTTGTTTTGTACAATATCACTGCTGTCAGTTGGGATATTCCGCAAAGTAGCTCACATCATATTCAAATTCTGCCAGGATTCTCTCTACAGTTTTAGGCTGATTCTGGTGACAGTAACGCAATTCAGTTACGAGTGTGGTTACAAACAAAAAAAAAGCTAGAAATTAAGGACGTAGAACAAGCAAATCAATGAAAAATGGTCTTTGTGCTATTCGATGATTACGGTCTTTTTCCAAACCTGATCCGCGCAATACAAACTTATTCATCAACACAGACATGTACCAGATGACAACAGAGGGTGAATTTTGCACACGGCGCACACTATCCCTTCCACCAATCATCGGACTTCAGTTCGGGGGCATGCCTGTTTTTCGACTTTGTTTCCTAAATTTACCGGACTCTTGTCCCTAATCATCATCACTTGTCCTTTGATAGTCTCGACATGATCTTGTTTTTACGGCATCCATAAACTTAAGTCCAAAGCTACTTAGACTGCCTGGCACTGACAGCGCGCACATTTGATTATAATTTGTCTTCAAGGGAGATATCGCAGCACATTCCCGGCTTGAGCTTTGTTTAGGTTGAGGGCAAAGGATTAAAAAAAAAAAAAAAAAAANAAAAAAAAAAAAAAAAGTACACATGAAAGAGTTTCTAGACAAAATGGTTAATGTCTAGGGATTGTCCTAATTTTAACCCGGCCTCTAACAATTCAGTGCAGTTCCTCGTCCAAAAAAACTCTGCATTCTATTTTGAATTGAGTGACATTTGAGCGTCGGAAAACGTTATTTTGGTGGGTTATTGTTTGATAGTGGTGAAAGGAATATGGGGGAGGAGGGGTAGTGGTGGAGGAGAGGATATGAGCATTCCTACAGTAAGAAAAAAAAGCAATTAATCTTTAAAAATAAGACGAACATGTTTACAGGACTTTAATGGCGAGAAGGGGGTCGAACAAAGAGATAATAGTTAAGAGGAATGCAAGAAAGAACATTCAGCTCTTAAGGCTAACACTTCTTACAGCCTCTCACTTCTAAACTACGGGAATAACAACCTTATATGTTTCTTTCTGAAATATTGGTTTTAAATATCATATTAGACTTACGACGCAGTTATTTAATCTGTAACTCTGAAATTAATAATAATAACAATAATAATAATAATGCGATGTATACGTCTTGTATTCAAGTGTATTCCTGTTCAGGTGATGTATTATTATTATCCTGGCAGGCTAGCTCATTCTTAGACTTTTTCAAGCCATTTACAAGCGCTCTCACTAGCATTCTCACACTATCTGTCATCGCTTATAGCCGGGTACCCATTTTACAAACGGCTGAATTGAAAAAAATATGAATAAAATGCGCTCCCAAAATTCTTAAAAGTGACCAGGAATCCAGCCCACATCCGTTACATCTTGAACCCAACGACATAACTGCTCGGCCAGGCTTGTCCAAGTTATCGGTATTTCCAGCGAGAGCAGAAGTTCGTATAAAATATTCAAGATTTAGTATTACTAAACAAGTAGCATAGGAAACGACGCAAAAATGCAATACTTTCTTGTGACTCCAGTCTGTTTCATGAAATTTTGTTGAGGTGGCATTAAGTAGTCTTAATGGAATTTAAAACAAGTCTATTCTGTTCGATATAAATGAAGAAGTCATTTAATGACTACAGAATAGGTCCAGATTTTCTGATTGAAATTATAGGGGTTTTACAGAGGATCATGATTGTTACTACACACTATAGAAACACTTAAAAAAAAGGAAAGAAAAACAAGATTGCCTTGAAAATAGTTATGCATTAAGACTACTAAATTGTTAAATTGAAGCCTACTAAGTTTAACAAAAATCGGTCGATAGACAATGAACTTATTCAAATAGCGATCTTTGTTTTTTTTGTTTTTTTTGTTTTTTCCGAGAAACGAATTATGCCCATCAAATATTGATAACAGCATATTTTCCATTAATACGGTATGATTCTGATCATCGTGATCTGCATATTATTTATGTTGTTATAAGAATTGGTCACGCTCATTCCACATTCGCCTAAGTTATTCTTTTTTTTAAGATCTTGAGTTGTTTGTATTATTTTGATTTTCCATTGATCTTCATTTTTTTTTCTATTAAAACAATGTAGAGTCTGGACCCGATTTTATATAGTAGATCACAATATTACAAGCTACACCAAGTCTGTGTCACTGTTTTGCTTTGAACGACAATGTAAAAGCGCTAAATTTCTCCAAGAAAAAAAAAATGTCGAGGAGGAATGAGGGTGACTAGCTTAGGTGCTTAGCACTGTCTAGAACTGCAAGTCCCTAGATCATTCATGCTTTTTTCCATCAGGCATCTTCCATCACCGTCATCATTACAATCATGACATTGTCCACATGACAATAGTCCTAATGATGAACTCTTCAGCTATTGTGTGCGTGTGTGTGTGTGTGTATGTATGTGTGTGTGTGTGTGTNTGTGTGTGTATGTGTGTGTGTGTGTGTGTGTGTGTGTGTGTGTGTGTGTGTGTGTGTGTGTGTGTGTGTGTTTGTTGATGCACGTTAGTATGTGTTTATGTAGTTGGGGCGAGAGGAGGGTATGGTTGGAGTTTCTTTGTTCACTTAACATATGCATTGTACATTAATGTATATTCTGCTAGAAACGAAATTGAATTGCCTTTATTGGATAAATCTTATCTTAGCTTATCTTATCTTATCTTATCGTATCTTATCTTATCTTATCTTATCTGTCTAGCTCTCTGGTGGAAAATATGTGGCTCAATAACTTTTGCTCATAATTTTTGTCATCATACTTAAAGTAGGATACGCACATCAAAAATAATTTTCCGTTTTTCAATGCTTTTTCTCTCTAAAAATTATCTATGGTCCCCACTGAGTCAATTTTGCGAAAACAAAGCATCGTTCTGTTACCGTGCGCGTATGTAATATGCCGCAATAAGGAGAGCTAGAGTTACCGGGTTTGGCCCTTGCGTCCAGAGTTATTCCCCTTTCCTCATCAGCAGAAGCCTGTGGCAAAAACGCTGACGTCATTTCCGTTCCAGCAGCTACAGACACCTCTACCTGACAATGTATTATTAAGCTTTTAATTAAGGTTCTGATCTTCCAAATTCAAAAGTGAAGCTCGATAGTGTATTCTGCATTTTTATTGCCTCACCATGATTTTGTTTGGCATATCTACTGTTCACATAGGAATTAAAACATTCATACCAACATGCTATCACCCGTCCGCAGAGCACTGGCTAGACAGCTTGGCCACGTGGCAAGAACGTAATTAACGTAAGCTTATGGCCGCCACGCGCGCAGTGGTTGCAACAATTTGGACTTTGGATAATGTAACGATGTGGGTTGCCTGGGGCCAGCAGAGGTCTTATATCACTATGACAGACACTTGAAAGACTGTTTTGTTGGAATAATAAAGTATCGTATGATTTAATATGGTCTGTAGGACGGTGCTGTCTTCCTTCAATTCTGTAGCTTAAAATTTCTTGGACGTAAACATACGATAATCCGCTACATAGCAAAGGACACATCGTACCGCAACGCAAAGAACTTGAAAGCCACAGCTCCACCAACGCCCTGTTTCCACACCAGTCTGATTAAGAGGGTCATCTCACACCGTGGGGCACTTTGTAATCAGAAGGGATTAGGGTGATAATTCAATTTCTTCAAGACGCAAAACGATTTTTCTAAATCCTTCTGGAACCCCCAAACGCTTGCCCTGGACCAACAGTATGTATCTTATGATTCTTTTCTACTCATTTTAGGATCCTCTGCTAAATTTAAGCCTTTAATTCTACCGTCCAATCGCTACGCGTGAATGCAGCAATAAACAATGTGCCGAGTGTTGAGTGCGACGGTCGAGTTTTACAGCCTAGCGGTAGCTAGTCGGCCGACAGATATCACGTGCAAAAGAAATTATCCGTAAGAATGATCAAGCGTCCACGGGAGGCTGGATCCGAGGCGCTAGGAGAGAATAACTCTCGGTGACCTTCAACAGGAAAACCAGAGTTATCCAAGGCAAGCACAGACCCGTAATGAAAGAAAACCACCGAGACTCTAGTAGCTGACCTCATGACAAGAAATTAATTGAAAACGTCATCCTGTCATATAAAGCCCCAAAAATGTAATGGATTGTTAGAAACTACGGTAGGAAAGTAACATCATACAGGCGACAAGGTAAAATATGTGTCCTAAGCAGAGAGGCAAAGTTCGTGGGCCAGGTCTTCTAANNNNGATGGCAATCCCTCGTTTTCTTGCGTGTCCGTTTTCTGTTTCAAGTAGCGTTCGTCTCCTGATATACGTCAATCTATTCCGTCTAAAACATATTACAGTCAGAACTCAGAACCTCAGAATCTTTGACTAGACTAAATCATGACTCGAAATTGTGTTTTCTTTGAAAGCAAATCAGATAAAGAGACTTACGTCAGACTCTGTCATGTTTATTATACGAGTGAAGGACGAGGTGATGTCACTGAGATAAGAAAATCACTTTATTGAAAGTAATAATAGTGCTCTATATGATAGTTTTAATGTCGATTTATTTGCACTCCGGGAAAAAGGGACTATAGTTTGAATCAGTGTGCATGTACATACATTGACCTCGGAGAGGGAAGGGGTATGTGAACTGGTTCTATGTGTATGTGTGTGGGGGAGAGGGCAAGGGGCAGTTGTAAGTTCTCCAATACTGTAAGCCTCAGTAATGACGCCATAATACGTTGTGGTCTTACTTTGAACAGATCATTTGTTTAACATTTCCTCTCTAGACCCCGATGAGATACGTTGACCAGACACTACGTTTTATCAAATCCTTTACCGAGCAGACAGCTGTGTTTGAATGTCGAAAGCAAGGCTGAAACACGTACCTGCACAATCTCCCAGTGCGCGCGGGGG